>JAAIXJ010001767.1:211083-283086 GCA_013403705.1 Heliconius hermathena | reverse complement strand
CAATGCAGTTTTGGTACCGACTCTGTTATACGGCAGCGAAACGTGGGTATTACAGAAGAAGAATGAAAGAAAGATGAATGCTGTGGAGATGCGATCTCTTCGTAGGATATGCGGAGTCAGCTTAGCTGATCGAATCCGCAATGAAGAGGTACACAGAATGGCAGGTACTAGCGAGGATGTCACAGTGAGAATGAAGAAGAACGTGCTCAGCTGGTTTGGGCACGTCGAACGAATGAGTGATGAAAGAATGGCAAAAAAGATTTATGATGGAAAAGTGAGCGGTAAGAGAGGTAGGGGGAGACCTCGGTTGACCTTCGAAAACACAGTATCAAAGATACTGGAGGAAGGTCACGTAAAAAGCATGAGGACCCCCCGAAGGGCATGTATGAAGAGGTTGATGACAGTGGACGAGGCGAAAGAGGTATGTAGAGACCGTAGCGTTTGGCGCTCCGTTCTCTCTGACTACCCCGCAAGGGATAAAGCGTGAAGCTAAGTAAGTAAGTAATTATGTTTAAGTACAGCCATACAGTGGGGCTATCGTGGTACAGTAATTTTCGATTCGAGCCGCATTTGAATGGAATGATTAAATTTAATTATTTTAAAATCCCCAATTTAGTAAAGAAATGCGCCGCGTAGAGTTTATCGCCACTTAACACTATGCAATGAATTCGGGTGGGAAGCGGAGAACAGAGTGTCTTGACTCTACGATCTCTATCTAGCCCGCTATGTACAAAACATATAGATATGTAACATATATTTATACTCTTATGTAAGTTTATTAATTAAAAATATTTAATTTAGATGACATAAAAACCCAATCATAATATAGGTATATACATACATTCGTGCTGTAAAGAAATAATTTTTATAGAATGATTTCACTTGGAGGAAAATTTTATTAAATAACATAAAAAACATTTAATTAGTTCTAGTAATATAGGATTTGTATTTTAACATTTGTTGTCGATTCGATAATTATGTAAGAAATGATTATGAGTTATTTTGGACTCATATCTCATCAGTAATGAAAGCTATGTAATAGCATATGTTATTAATCTTATACTATGGCAGCAAACTAGAAATCTAAGTTCGTGGATGTGCCTGACTAAACTAGGTGGCTATGGGTTCCAATTAGGATAGTACCTAGGTACTTATATATTTAGAAATGCTCGTGTTGTAAATAACCCTTTGTGGCGCAGTGGGACAGCGATGGTTGTAAATTCGATCTCCAGTCGGAAGAATAATTGGTTATATTTAGACTATTTTGATTTCTCCACTTTGACAGACAAAGAGCGGCGTTAGATTTCGCTATTTAACACGCAGTATCTCGAAAACCAGGCGGAAGGTGGGTAACGATCTTAATACTAGGGTCTCTCTGCTTATCGTGGTATACGGGAAAAGCATGAATCTGCATTTTTTTATTTTGAAAGATAGGTTCTTTTATTATACCGACAAAGACCGGATTTTCCCCACCACCATACGCAAATCTGTGGAAGAACGGAAATGATAACGGGGTGATTTATTATAGTACAAGATCCTCTTTGGCTTCTATCTAAAATGTACTCATAAAGATTAAAAAGGTTTTTTTTTTAATTTTATGTATTATACTTACTATTAACCTGTAATTATTTATAAATAAAAATGTTAATGTAAGAATTCACTTTGTTTTTTTTCTTATTTTTTTGCTTGATGATGTATCCTGAATATAGGCAGAGGGAACCTAATGGTAAGTGTGAATACTCTTTTCCTTCTGTACATTATTGCTTGTTAAGTGCTAGAACTCAATTTTACGCTTTCTACAAATCGTCGAAAATATTTTTTTCAACCGAATGGGAATACAACCCACAACCTTTGCGCTTACAGTCAGGTGCCGTGTCGCTGCGCTACGGCGGGCTCAGCTTCTTTTCTTTTGTAGTGATTATTGCAAATTAAAAGTAGTAGTAGGTACTGTGGCTAACATTAAAATGAGAGAAAAAAAAACTTATATTATTATTAAAAACTAATATTCGTCGTGGCCAGTCGTGGCGCAGGGGCACAAAGTGTGACTATAAAATGGACTTGTGGGTTCGATCCCCACTTGAGAAGATGTAATATTTATTTACATTTATATTTAAATATGTATTATACAAATAACCAAAACAGATATTCTCTTAGTGTCTAAACTGCAGTACGCAGAAACACAAAACAAAACAAAACGAAAGTATGACCCTACCACAATAAAAACGATTCGAGTCCATCCGGGCTAAAATTATAGTGTCGACGCACTTCCAACCAGTATGAGATGATATCACGCTAAAATACACTTAAGATAATAAATTTTAAGTACTAATGTTCCATAAACTGTTCACGCCTCATAAGTCCTTTTAGAAATGATAACTACCACCATTCAATAATATTGGAACGCGATAAACGACTTAAGTCTATATCAATGTTTAGTAAATTTGAACTTTATGCTTGTATTATAAGGCTTATTATCGATTAAACGAGCGTAAAATGCACGCGTAACTTACAGCTGCGCTGAATAATGGTATTTGTTGAACATTACAAAGTACGAATTTGAACCTACTTAACAATAAAATATAATTCAAAATCACTTAAAAGCCATCAAAGCTATAATTCTAAACAGTCTTAATCGTCATTAAAGTTGTTACTTGAAAATCAATCTTATTTTAATGGCAATAAAGTTAAAATTATTGGTTGTTTCAAAGAAATGTCAGACTGGTGTCATGACATTGCATACCAGGCGGTGCGAATGACTCCTCGATGACAACGGCCAGACAAGGGCAACATTTGCGCGAATGTACGTGATGTGTGTATGTATGTACGAGTCGCTATGGTGAAGTTGAAACGGTCTGAGTGAATCTGGGGGCTGTGGGTTCTATTAATAGGCACTCCTATGTACGAGTACTGTGATTTAATGAAAAAGCGAGAGTTGTGGATTCGATTCTCATTTGGAAGAGTGAATTAGTTTTCATTTCCTCGCTCTGGTTGCAAAACAAGAGAAAGCGCGGCGTTGTGTTTTGTCAAATAATACGTAATGTCTGAAATTCGGACTGTTCATGTCTGTTCAATTCTGAAAAGTGGGGAACCGAAATGTCTTAACACAAGGTTCCCAGGTACCCTTTGCCTATCTTGCTTTGTGTGGGATACAGCGTAAGAAAATATTAATAACTTTTCGGTATGGACAGGCAAAAATTTACTACAATAGCTTTAAACATTTTTAGATGACAACGCACAGGCGAAATTACTGGATTTAGGAAGTTCCAATTTGGAATGTAGGTAAGTTAGAGAGTCTAAAAGAGGATTTCTCAAAATTCCCTTGGGAATCGGAAATAATGAGATTTCTGGATATTATAGATAGAGAGATACGATATAGGTAAAACGTTTTTTACCTCGAAACTTGAAGAGAAGATTTGCGAAATGCCGAATGAAACGAAGTCACAGGCTAAACCGAGTTATTTAACACGTACATATTGTTACATATTGTATTGGAGGTATGTATCGCAAACATCTCTATTAGTATTCCATTGACTTTAGCTTCCGCTGTCTCATTTGAGATTCGCTCGTGAATTTAACGGCGCCAGATTTATAGGTGTAGGTAGAGGTATATTATAAATGATATAATACTATAGCAATATATGTATTTGTTATGTAGGTTTATTTATGGTGCTTGGCAAGTGCGGCTTGAGATTGTATTCTAAATGTTCCGTATGTTATTATCCTACTTCTGTAAAAGGAGGAGGTTATCAATTCGCCTGTTTTTTTAATTTCTGTTACCTCAGAACTATTTACTGGGTGAATAGATTTTGATTATTCTTTTTTTATTTGAAGGCTAGTGCTTTCCGTGTGGTTCTATTTGCATTAAGTATGTGTGCGACTAAAAATTCGATGATTTGTTTTAATTGGAAAGAATATACTTCAAGGATATTTTGGTAAAATTTTGGTTAGGTCTGATCATGGGATCCGGTAGAAATTGAAGTAGACGGTTTTTTTGTTTCGCGACTTCGCCCGTATACCACTTATAATTCGCTGGTTAATAGCAAGGGCCCCTCACAAGACTCGTGCCTATGCTTGCGGTCGTAAACAGAGCGTTGAATTATTTTAAATTTACATTTTCTCAAAAAGTATAGGTTCAAATTACATGCTATAAAAGCCAAAACGTATTTTCATAAAATTGCCTTGATGATAGAATAACTTTCGCTCGTACGTTTCCATATTTTTATAAAGTAAAAACCGGTAAAATATCACCTTGCAATTTTCAATAATTTTTTGTCACAAAATGCCTTATTGAGACTTATTCAAAACGGACTTTTTTTTAGAGCTAATAAGTGAGAACATTTATTCAATACAATGTGATATATATTTAACTATTTCTGGAGCACACGTGACTAAAGTAATGCTATAGCGTGCCTAATTATTGTTATTTCGTTATTAAAGGCTAACTAAGACTTACACCATTATATTATATAGCCTGTAGCACTCATGAAGAACGTAGCTTTCATACAAAACCAAAAATAAGTAAATCGAACTAGCAGATCTAGAGATCTTAGCATTTAAACAAATAAAGAAACAAACTCTTCCGCTTTATTATATTAATATAGATATAGATTAAAAATTATATATATTAATATGCTAACGAAATATATTATAATTTCCAGTACAATATTGCTAAAATGTTAGCAGTATCCTGTATAGAGTATAAATAGATTATTTATACTACAACAGAAATTACGAATGTCAGTCTCATACAGGATGAGTGTTGGAATTTACCTTGTGGCATAGTGCCAACAAGATGGATGGGACGAGGTGCGTGTAAGCACACGTTAGATTCCGACATTGAATGCACAATGTTTTAACGGACAAATAAAATATAAGACGGGTGATAAATAATTATATGAGTATTTTATTGTATTTGTATATGTGTGTTGTTATTATTATTGTTATTTTAATTCCTAGGCAAAACGTGGCGTTGAGTTCCGCCGATCCACATGTAATATCTAAAATATTGTTCTAAAGATAGGGATCAGAGAGATTTTGTTTATTCTGTTATATGGAAAGAAGTATGGAGCTGTTTAAAAAAAAATCTGTCATTTAATATATATTATAAACTAAAACTAAACTAAACTAGCTTCACGCTTTATCCCTAGCGGGGTAGTCAGAGAGAACGGAGCGCCAAACGCTACGGTCTCTACATACCTCTTTCGCCTCGTCCACTGTTCAACCTCTTCATACATGCCCTCCGGGGGGTCCTCATGCTTTCTACGTGATCTTCCTCCAGTATCTTTGATATTGTGTTTTCGAAGGTCAACCGAAGTCTTCCCCTACCTCTCTTACCACTCACTTTTCCATCATAAATCTTTTTTGCCATTCTTTCATCACTCATTCGTTCGACGTCCCCAAACCAGCTGAGCACGTTCTTCTTCATTCTCACCGTGACATCCTCGCTAGTACCTGCCATTCTGTTAATATATTGTTAGAAA
The DNA here is from genome assembly GCA_013403705.1 of Heliconius hermathena. Classification (NCBI taxonomy): domain Eukaryota; kingdom Metazoa; phylum Arthropoda; class Insecta; order Lepidoptera; family Nymphalidae; genus Heliconius; species Heliconius hermathena. Next base: position 277,606 of record JAAIXJ010001767.1, on the reverse strand, counting down.
TCGGAAATGGTTAACATTTTTAAAAAAACGTACGTTTATAGTTATTTTCACCTAAATCTACACTCTTTTACACGAGTTCGCTAACAATATATTATACGTACAAATACTATAATACTAACAATATTCTAGACCATACAGTCACGAAAGGATATAAAATGAGAAACATTTATATGCTTAATGTATAATGGAGACGCGTATCCTACAGTGTAATGCTAGATGAATAGAAGTGGGCTTATCAAAAGGTTTAAAGACTTGATTAGTTACGAAATAATTGTTAATAAGTCATGATTCGGCTTAATGATTGAGAAAGGACTGAAAAGGAGTGAGATTAAGAAGAGTGTTTTGTTACTATGCCTAGGTTTTTTACGCTTCACGCTGTATATCGCCTACCTATGGCAGAGTAGGCAAAGAATGAAAGCACGTCATTTCCCACTTTCTATCCAATTTGTGAGATACTGTGTGTCTTGTAGTAAGACGCCGTACCGCCACGACGGTTTCAAAATTAAATTAAAAATTGCATGTTTGCTTAGAGAAGTACGAAAATTAAAAAAAATGTTTTAGATTAAATTATTACTTAAAAAATCTCCATAAAAACCTCGCTGTTTTATAATTTTCTCAGATATTTACAAAGTATGTTAGCTTAAATATTTGAAATAATCTTAAATTACTTAGTATGTTTTTCTGCTATACTATTGAAAATTTCTTACGATAATCATTATTTCATATTTAAATCCATAATAATTACTGAAGGTAATAAATATGAATGCTACTATTATACATATTATATTAGACACTATTAACTATAACATAATTTGTGTCGCCATTTAAATATATATCAAGTTCCGGAAACAGTGTGTAATTAAAGCAAGTTAAGCGCCATCTTGTCCGCCATATTGGAAAGGAAGTGACGCTTCACGCTGTGCCGTGTAGAGCCGGCTTTATTAAATTTCCCCTTTAAGTCTTCATGTTGAGACTTGGGAATTAAGATTTGCAAGGATTTGCAAAAAAATTCTTGCAATTGTGCAAGATTAATTTTGTTGTTAGTTATGCATAGTACGTTATATGACACTTTTCATCTGAAAAGTGTAGTATAAAGTGTATATTATATAATCTATGGAATGTATAAAAATAGATAAGAAATAGAAGGAAATATACAATAGTAGGAATTTTATATGATTTTTTGGGCCTCGTTGTTTTATTCAAATATATAGGTTTTATATGTCCTCGACTATTAAATATTATATATTATCTATATATAAATAAATAAAATAAAATAAATCAGCTTCACGCTGTATCCCGCACATAGCAGAGTAGGCAGAGGGAACCTAGTGTTAAGACACTCCGTTCCCCACTTTCTGCCGAATTCTGGAGGCATTGCGTGTTAAGTGGTATAATAACATGATATAACAAAAACTATGAATTACTGTCCTTACTTTCGTCGTACTTGTCATTACTTTCGTTTTTGTTTCGGGTCAAAAGTTCAAATGCTAAATAATCATAAAAATCATGAATGAAGTAACCAAAAGCGTGTAAAGTGCTAATTCATAAGCATATACGTTCTATTAGAGTGGTGATAATCAGGCGAGCGGTCGTTCACACTATACTTAAAACTACCTGGCCTTATTTGGTCTTCCTTACTTTAATATTTCTTAATTACAAACAAAGTTATTGCGATAGCGAAACTGTCTTTTTTATTTTGATAAAGTTAAAGAAAAGTATAGGCCAAATCTAAGTTGAGGCCGACGTGGCGCAGTGCACAATTGTCTGACTGTAAATGTGAGGATTGTGAGTTCGATTCCTATTCAGGGAAATAAATTATTATTCATTAATATTTTCAAGGAAAAAGCAAAGCGCGGCGTTGAGATCCGCCACTCAGTACGCAATAATGCCTCAAAAATCGGTGGAAAGAGGGGAACGGAGTCTCTTAATGTCAAAATCTAGGTTCCCTTTGCTTAAGCTAAAAAATATAAATATATATTTGTTCTAAGTATAACAATAAAATGAGTAATAATGATAGATAAAGAAACGATATGGCCGTCGAGGCGCAGTAAAACAACGTCTCGGTGGATTAGGGTTTGAACTCAACTTCTTTAAAATATATATTTTTTATTTCTCGTACAAGCAAGATAAAGGTCAACCTTTGAGTGAGAGAGAGTTTAAGTGGCGTTGAGTTACGCCACTTAATGTCTCGAGGACTGGTGAAAAGCAAAATTGTCTCTTTCTACCTCGCAATGCATTGAACCAACTGAAAATTCTCCATTAATATTTATAGGAAATCTTAGTAATCGATTTTTCATAGTAACTTTTATATACAATCAGAAGTTACAGAAAATGTTAAGTCAAATCGATTTTATTCTTTTAAATTTTTTAAACTTAAACTTAAACTTAGCTTCACGCTTTATCCCTTGCGGGGTAGTCAGAGAGAACGGAGCGCCAAACGCTACGATCTCTACATACCTCTTTCGCCTCGTCCAATGTCATCAACCTCATCATACATGCCCTTCGGGGGATCCTCATGCTTTTTACGTGACCTTCCTCCAGTATCTTTGATACTGTGTTTTCGAAGGTCAACCGAGGTCTCCCCCTACCTCTCTTACCGCTCACTTTTCCATCATAAATCTTTTTTGCCATTCTTTCATCACTCATTCATTCGACGTGCCCAAACCAGCTGAGCACGTTCTTCTTCATTCTCACCGTGACATCCTCGCTAATACCTGCTATTCTGTGTACCTCTTCATTGCGGATTCGATCAGCTAGGTTGACTCCGCATATCCTACGAAGAGATCGCATCTCCACAGCATTCATCTTTATGTGGGATAGTTGTGGTACATATGACGTAAGACGATATGATAATTATAAGTTCGTATCTTATTCAGAAATATGTTACTATGCATTTATTTAGATGCTTCTTCGAGGGTACGCGAATAAAAAGAAGACACACTAAAGGAAAAGGAGGCCTGTCTAAAATACATTGGACATGATGGTCGTGAGAGTACATTTTTTTATAATTCTGCTAAAAATAAAAACTATTTTAAACAAATTAAAACATTTTTAAACGTTTTTCAATATGAATCAATTTAACTAAATCGCTTTCAATATTTCACTCGTTCTACATTCACATTAAAAGTTTCCAATAAAACACAGTGCAGTTCAAAAACAAATCATTCAATTGAATCATTCTACTCGTTTGACCGAATGAGTCCTATAAACGTATATTTCTATTAAATACTAGTATAAAGTCAAACGTAACTAAACAAAAAACTAGCATTTTAAAATATAATTTTCCACAGGGTCCGACAGTGAAGTAATTCAATGTTCGATTCTCATTCATTCGTTAAATTTCACCCTCAAACCTAAAATATGAGGCCAGTCGTGGCGCAGAGACACAACGTGTAACTAAAAACGCGACAGATTGTGGATTCGGATTCCACTCCCACTCAAGGAAATGAATTATTACATATTTATATTTCTTCACTCTGGTGTCGAAGCAAAGCGCGGCGTTGAATACGCCACACAACACACAATTCCTCCAGAATTCAGCAGAAAATGGGGAACGGAGAGTATTAACACTAGGTTCCCTCTGCCTACTCTGCTACCTAAAATGAAAAAATCAGTTTTTTATAGTAAGTCTGCCTACCCCTATACACGAGAACATTTAAATAAAAAACAAATGAATGAATAATTTTAAATATACCAAGCAATATATTGCTCTCGAACTGGCGAGTGCACAGCAAACATTAATTTATGATGAAAGGAAAAAAGGTATTTTTGGTGAAATTTGTAACGTATGACATCCGCACTCTGGAACCAACGAGCGATCGGTGAGTACGCCATACATGGTAACGAACTAGTGGCGCAGTTCATAAGCGGAAGCGGAAATTGGAAATATAAGTTAATTTCGAATATAGTTTAACAATGAAAAACAATCAGATATAAGAATGTAGAATTTTTTTATACATTTCAAAATATTTTCCTGTGTAGGAATAACATTTTTAATATATGTAAAAACAAAACATCGGCTTGGTTGCTGTTGAAAATGAAAGAAGGAAGAAGTTAGGTCAATTTAAAATTACTTATTTAGAAAACGTATAAAAATTTGAACGCAGCGGGACTCGAACCCGCGTCTCCTGGAAACCGACCAGGTGAACGTGAACGCATGGCTTAGTGGTCAGAGCGCCTGGTCGGTTTCCAGGAGACGCGGGTTCGAGTCCCGCTGCGTTCAAATTTTTATACGTTTTCTAAATAAGTATTTTTCTTTCCTAAGTGTGGAATAACACTTTAAAAATGTTTAAAAACAATTTAAAATTATCTCAAAATGTTTATATGTATTTGTTATTAACAAATATTGTAATACGAAAATATGTTTTTATATAGCTAGTTTTGTTCATGTTATTTATGGATAACATAAGCATTTCAGGTCGTCTATGTGAAATTAACGATCTTTTTATTTATTTTTATATTATAGAGGCCTGTAAATGGAAAACTGATTTTTTTTTTGATATATACTTGCAAGAGATGTGTGAGGATCAAAACGGAGGAAAATAAATTCATATTTACTGCTTACTACAAAATAGACTTCTATCTCAAAATTTCATTTAAATTATTGTTTTCATATTTTTTTGAACACTAGTAATAAATTTGCTGTAATAATTAATTAGTTTACTTTGGCCCCATCTCTTTAATTCGTGATGGTAACTTTAAGGAATATTAATAATTAGTAAAAGTTTATAATTTGTTTATTAAATAACATCATTACTTAACATTTTATGTTGTTATTCAAATTTTGTTTTGGAAATAAATAATTAATTAAAGGGGTACAAGCGTGCGACTGCAAACACAACTGATTGTGGGTTCGATTCCCACTACAGCAAAATAAATATTTAATATATTCATTTTCACGCTGTGGCAACGAGGCAAAGCCCGGCACTGAGTACCATCACTCGTCACACAAAAATGGAGAACAGAAGTGTCTTAATGGGAAACTGAGTGTCATAACACTAAGCTCCCAGGTTCCCTCTATCTACCCTACTAAAATGACAAATAAACAAATAGTAAACCGCGATACCAATCCACACACACCACCGTATCTCTTACAGCTCGACCCACAACACGGGTAAGAGTGGCACTCGGACCTACAAGATTGCTTTTCGAGTACCATTACCCCCTGTTCACGAAATATGAGGCTTTTATTAACCGTTTTATTTTTACCTCAGCCACTGTAAAGCGCTTTACAGCTGTAGCTCTTCGTGTTGCGTTTATCGTTCAAATTGTGGGGAAAGTTCATCGCGTTTAAATTTGAGAGCGCTTGCTGGTTTTGTATGAAAAGTGTGGATTCTATTTAATATTTCGTTATTCATTATTAATTTAAAAAATCAGCTTTACGCTGTATCCTGCACACAGCAGGGTAGGCAGAGGGAATCAAGTGTTAAGACACTGCGTTCCCCACTTTCTGCCGAATTCTGGAGGCACTGCGTATTTAGTGGCGGAAACCAACGCTGCACTATGCCTCGACACCAGAGCGAAGATATAAAAATATAAATTTAAATTACAGCTCGACCCACATTTAATTTCCTCGATTGAGGATTGAACCTACAACCTCGATTGAGGGTTGTGCCCCTGCGCCATGACTGGTCTCTATTAATTATTAATATTTAAGTAGAATGTTTAAGTGTTATATTTATTCTATTTAGAGGCCGAGAAGGATTATGGCATTGGAGTAAGTTTGGAGTTGGAGTAAGTCTGGCGTTAAGTTCTGATGCAATTATAATAATCTGATGCCTTTAGAATTCGGCTGAAAGTGGGGCCCTAAATGGCGAACAGAGTGTTTTAACATTAGTTTTTCAAGGTTCCCCCCCGACTACCCTGCTTTGGGGAGGATACAACGTGAGGCTAAAAAAGTTATCTATTAAATAGATGGAGTTTATCATTTATCGTTAACATTATGGGGAAAGGTCGTCCCCGTTAAGCCTTTATTAAGGCACTTGCTGGTTTTACATTAAGAATATGGAATTCTCTATGATACTAAATATTTCATTATAAATATTATGGAAGTTACTGTGGGTTCGATTTCAATGCATAAGGTGCTTTACATTTAAAAAAAACCTATATCACTTTACAGCCGTAGCTTTTTGTGTTGCGTTCGTTAAATTTATAGGGAAGCGTATTATTGTTAAGTTTTAGTGCAATTACTGGTTTTATAATAAAATATGGAATTATTATTGGCTGCCTCTCAACACGTAATGCCTCCCGAATTCCCCGGAAAATGGAGAACGGAGTGTCTTAGCACTAGGATCTCTACTCCGCTGTGTGCGGAATACAACGTGAAGTTGTTTTATGGAATTATTACTACATAGCAAATGGCGTTATCTGAAAAAGTATTTGTGATTTCAAATTCCACTTAAAAACAGCTTATATCTATAACAAAAACAGTTATTTTGCCTAATTAGTATCTATTATATGCAAAGTACTCTTAAAATAGAAGCCTAGAGATAATTTCTTAAAGAGATAAACCATTTAGTGAAATCCACAAAACAAATATAGTAAAAAGGAGTTTACAAACGAGCGAAATGCTCGTCTAAATTATTTTCCCCTCATTTATATTGCTTTGAGGTATTTCCTAATTTTCAAAGAATTTATATTTTGTGAGTTTCAAAATTTTCTCATTGGGCCCTTCCAATTACAACGATCTGACCCTTCGACCTTTATAATATAGGTTATATTACATAAGTTGTAGCAAATTACAATAAAAACAAACTTAAATGAAAGTTTTGACAAATACAATAAAATATAGATACAATAAAAATAGAGGATTGTGGGTTCGATTCCCATTCTAAGGAGTGAAATATATAATATTTTCATTTCTTCGCTCTGGTTGGTAATAAGGCCAAGCGCGGCCTCGAGTTCCACCACTTAACACGCAATGCCTCGAAAATTTGGCAGCGGAGAACGGAAGTCTCTTTATGGGAACGGAATGTCTTAACTCTAGGTTCCCAGGTTCAGGCCTTCTCTCTACCTTGATGAAACTAATAAAAATAAAGCTAAAGAACAATACAATTAAAATTAACCTTTATGTCAAACGTGAAACAATTTTTAATACTAAGACAAACGAAGTATCAAAATGCATTAAGAAAAATTTTACAAGTGACTTGAGTTCTTATTGGACATTGGCATCATCTTATATATGGTACGCTCAGCATATGGCTCTACCATAGCCAGGGAACCAAGTGTGAAGACAATCCATTCTCAACACACCGCCTAATTTTTGAGACGTTATGTGTAGACGAAAACATCGTGAAAGTCAGCGCCGCGATATGTCTTATTACCAGAACGGGAAAATTTAAATAAATCATTCTCCCGAGTAAGAATCAAACCCACTCCCATCGCGTTAACAGCCACACGCTGTAAACCAACAACCTCAAAGAAATATAAAAATATTAATATTCACTTTAAAAATTACAACCCGCTACCATCACGAGTATACAATAAATTCTTATTTTATCAGTTTCACGCTTTATCACGCATATAGCAGAGTAAGCAGAGGGAACCTAGTGTTAAGACACTTCGTTCCCCACTTTCAGCCGAATTATTCGAGGCTACGCCAGGCATTTTGTTTTGATGCCAGAAAATATTAAATAAATAATAATTCACTCCCCGAATGGATATCGAACTCGCAACCGTCGCGTTATAGTCACAACCTAGGGCCTGGTCAGGCCTCAGTATATATGAAAATCACTTATAAAAATAAAATCATTTATAAATTTTGAAGCACTATTATATAGATACGTAATAAAAGCTCCACTACAGTGTACGACCCTTTGATACCCACTTAAGTGATTTAATTGACGTCGCTTGCTTCAAACGACACCGATAACTGTACTGAAAATTATTTCATTTCATCGTAATTTTCGTCACTTTGTAAACGATATTTTATCAATTAAAATTGATTAATTAATTTTAAAATGTCGTAAAACTAGTGGAATATTAAAAATAAATCAGCTTCACGTTGTATCCCGCACACAGCAGGGTAGGCAGAGGGAACCTAGTGTTAAGACACTCCGTTCCCCACTTTCTGCCGAATTCTGGAGGTATTGCGAGTTGAGTGGCAGAACTCAACGCCGGGCTTTGCCTCGACACCAGAGCGAAGAAATGGAAATATAAATTTAAGTAAATATTTCATCTCCTCTAGTGGGATCGAACCCACAACCAGTCGGTTTTACAGTGACACTTTGTGCCGCTGCGCCACGACTGGCCTCAAGTGGTAGTGGAATATTAAATATAATAAAATAAATTTAAATTAAATATAGTAAGTAATTGTAAATATATAGGCTATCGTGACGTAGTGAAAGACCGTCTGAATATAAATGTGATTGTTGGCGATTCGATCTCCACTTAGGGGAATTTATTATTTTTATTTTCTCTTGTAAGGTGAATCGTGGCGTTTAGTACAGGTGCTTAGTACAAATTCGAAAAAAAAATAGGGATACAGATAAGTCTTAATGGGAAGGGAGTCTTTTGAAAGCTAAGTTCCCAGGTTCCCTTTGCCTACTCTGCTTCGTACGGAAGCGTACAGTGTGAAGCTAAAAAAAAACTTAATTTTGTCATACGCACATCAACGTGTACCTTTATTTAGTTTTTTTAACAGAAATAAATGTTTTTGCAGCTTCAAGCTATATGATGTGTCTAGTACGCAGGTATGTTAATAGCTTAATAGAAATATTTTTGAATACATTTTTATTTAAGCGCGGCGTTGAGTTCTGCCATTAAATATCTGGAAAAGAAGTCAATGTATTGTATACTCGCCGATAAGGTACAGCGTGTGGATGTTAACGCGATGCCTGGCGATGGGAGTGGGTTTGATTCTTACTGAGGAGAATGATTTATTTTAATTTTCCCGTTCTGGTAACAAGACATAGCGCGGCGCTGAGTTTCACGGTGTTTTCGTCTACACGTAACGTCTCAAAAATTAGGCGGTGTGTTGAGAATGGATTGTCTTCACACTTGGTTCCCTGGCTATGGCAGAGCCATATGCTTAGCGTAGCATATATAATATGATCCAATGTCCAATAAGAACTACTATGCGAAAAAAAGTGTGAAGATAAATCTGGGCGTTAAAAAGTAAATTTAATAATTATTAAAGGTTTCGTTTAAAAAAACATTATTACTCTTTTAGTAAATATAATAAAAAATTAAGAAAAATATTATAATATTTTAAAAATAAGTAGTAACTAATATCATAACCTCTACAAAAGCGAAATAACTTTATGGAACTTTAAATTTTCACCCTTTTCGAGGAAAAACTCACATTTTATACTTCAATTATAAGATTTCAAATATTTTCTCAGCTAATAAGTGATGAATAAATTAAATTGGTTATTCGTCTGAAATTATAGTATTCATTGGCTTTTTAATTAAAATTATAGAGACGCTCTACGGATTCTATTTAAATATACGTTCAATTTTAGTTGTAATTTGATAGTTTTGTTAGCGCTGTCTCTACAGGCTGATTGGAAAGGCGGTGAATTAATTGTTTCCATTTTTCTATTTGATAAAACAAAAGCGGTCTTGAGTTCCGCCACTCAATATAAAGTGTCTTGTATTTGCACGGAAAGCTGAGAGCAGAGTGTTTTATAGATATCTCTCTGTATGCTTTGCGGTATATTGGTAAAATGTGAAACTTATCAATCAATCCTAAATGCACAATTCCTTTTTTTAGATGCACGCTGTATGTCGCAATTAACAAAGTAGGCAGAGAGAGAGAGAGATGGAGCCTAGTGTTAAGATACTCCACAATCCCTGAGTTCTGAAGGCATTGTGGGAAACTCAACGTCATCGCCGCCTTTACTTCGGCACCAGAGCGAAAAATAACAAATATTCCTCGAGTGGGAATCGAACCCACAACATATCCCGTGTACAGTAACACTCCTGTACCCATGCTCCACGACAGACCTCAAATAATGTGCAAATTATCTTCTAGTATGAAGCATCTGACGCAGTATTTCTATGATACCGTACTATCTATATCTTTCTATAAAAATGATAGAATTTCCGCATTATTTTATCGGAATTCAATATACAATATTTTGTTAATCATTACATAGTCTCCGCATACTAAAAGACCCTTACCATTCTCTAAGATACTTCTAATTAGGGTTAAGAGCGTCTCGCCAATTAGCTGCGGGTTCCGTCACTATTTAAATGATATTTTTTTTTAGCTTCATACATCCCGCATACAGCAAAGTAAGGAGCGGAAATTCAATGTTAAGACACTCCGATCCTTTTATTCAATTCAAATAGTCATTACTCATCATGGGATCGGCGAAGTCAGCAAATAAAAAAATTAACATTTTTCTTTCATTTATTATAAAATATGTCATTATAAAAACAATTTCAATTTACGTTGCTAATTAATAACAATATTCTCCTTTCATTTTAAATTCTTTATTCCAAGCAAAAAATAACGAAAGAAACGTGGCGTTTCTTCCCGTTAAATTCGGAATAAAATGAAACTAACCTAATTTTTTCAAATTAAACCTTTCGCTCAAAACCATAGAAACCTCAGGGTATTTTGAATAATTGTACAAAAGGCACGTTTAATAATGGAAAAGATATTCTCGGCGGCAACAGTGTTCGAAATAAACATTAATTCCTAGAGGAAGGATTTGATTGAGATTGAATTTTATTAGGTAATTAAAATCCATCTTTTTGATCACGTTATTTTTTTCCTATTTTTAAATTGGTGATATTAAAAAGTAAATGAATATAACGGTGAAGTCTAACTAAATCAATTCTGTGCTTTACCTTGTGACTAGAGACAAAGCGCAGGAATCGAGTCCACATCTATAAAAAAAGCAGCTTCACGCTGTATCCCGCACACAGCAGGGTAGACAGAGGGAACCTGGTGTTAAGACACTCAGGTCCTTCTGCCAAATTCTGGAGGCATTGCGTGTTGAGCCCACATCTGCCGTGTTAATTTAATTGTTGGATATTTTTAAAAGTTTTTCATTTTTGTTTGTTTATACAAATATAAATTACAAATTGTAAAGATTAAAGTCCAAAAGGTGATTGAATAATTAATCTATTTAATTTTACTTTACATTCTAGCTTAAAGCAAAATGTAATATTAACACTTTTGAAATATTGGAATTTTTAAAGTGTTATTCGACACTTAAAAATTTGAGCGTAGCGCTTGGAAAGTTTAAAAAGAGGCGCGGGTTCAAATCCCGCTACATTCAAATTTCTATTTGTTTTCTTAATAAGTATATACTTCTAATAAAATTGGTTATCATAACCTCAATTAGAGATTGAACCATACCATAAAAAAATCTATTCTTATTAACAATACAATGAAATTGAAAATAAAATAAAAATAAAATAAATCAGCTTCACGCTGTATCCCGCACACAGCAGGGTAGGCAGAGGGAGGGACCTAGTGACAGACACTCCGTTCCCCACTTTCTGCCGAATTCTGGAGGCATTGCGTGTTGAGTGGCAGAACTCAACGCCGCGCTTTGCCTCGACACCAGAGCGAAGAAATGGAAATATAAATTTAAGTAAATATTTCATCTCCTCGAGTGGGGATCGAACCCACAACCAGTCGGTTTTACAGTCACACTTTGTGCCGCTGCGCCACGACCGGCCTCATCCGGCCGGTCGTGGCGCAGCGGCCGGCCGGCGGCGACCGGCCTCGAAATTGAATGTTTTCAGTAATAAAATATTCGTCGATCATTTTTCTGCGAGATGTAATCGATATGTAAAAAGAAAGCTGCCAAAGTGACTAGATAAATATAAAGGCATAAAAGATAATACTTAAATTATTGAAATTTGAATGCCTATAAATATAATTTAGCCTACCTTCACCTACCTTTTAAGTAAAAAAGGAACCCTTATAAGACCCTTTATCTCAAGAACGCTTGGAAATATCGAATTGAAATTCAAACCATATACTCAAATCTACGGCTTCATAATTTCCTGAAAAAAAAAACGTATATCTACATTTGCTTAAAGAAGATATGACCGTTTCTATCGCAAGAAACGCTTATTTCGACACTATAAAAGGAATCAAAGTACTTGCGGTTAATCTAGAATTACGAAATTTGGCGGCTAGCATCTACAGGTAGTAATTCAGGAAAAAATATGAAAACTAAACATTTGTGGTTAAATTCTAAAAATAATAGCCTTAAAAGGGGGACAAAATTTGATATTAAAGCAGCTAGTTCAAATGAGGTATCAGATGAAAGGGCTCTGGCTAAGCTACGCTTGAATTTCAGAAAAAGCTTGAGACTTCCAATTTTTGTACGGAACCTTAGGTTGGCGAGCCCAAATCGCGCTCGTCCAGTTTTTTATATTTTTAGCAGCCCTTTCCCCGCAAATAGCAGCTGTATGCAGAGAGATGCTAATGCTTTCCATCCAATTTACATGGTTTGTTGACTCGCGGAACTCAACGCTGCACTTTGTCTACCCGTAAAATGAAAATAAATTTGTAATTCCAATTAAACATGACAGCAGTTGCCATTATACGTGTCTTAGCTATCTATTACAATAAATACCGGTACCTCCACATCTCAAATTCAAGGTAGGTAGGTACATTTCAAGGGGCTTATCCCAAGTTTAGGGGTCGTAAATCGCAATTATAATTAATTCAACATCGAGATCGTAATGGGTAGCTATTAAACTCTGAGAAGCTTTTAATTTATTCTTAACTAGATTAAAACCTGCTTATTTTTTTGTGTTTAAATATTTGAAAAATTTAACGCTTTGCAGTGCCATCTGATACTGTTATAATGAAATTTATTATTATTTTGACTTTTAAAATACTTTATTGAGCTTCACTTGACATGGATAAAAAATAGTGACCAATCACTCTATTCTCTGCTAAACAATCGCCTGTAATATTAATTAAAAATAAAACATACTAAGCAAATACCAATTATTTAATGCATACAAATACAAAAAAACCGGTCAAATATGAGTTCTGTACCAATTTCTGGATTGTATGTCAACGGGAAGTACAATTAGAAGCTAACAAATTTAAGTTTGCTAACGTATGCACTCGTTTTGTATGAAATTAAATACAATTATAAGTTTGTAATAATTTATTTCTATAAAATACCTATAAATTTGTACCCTTTTTAATTACCCTGTGGGTTTTGATTCCCTTGCGAGTTACGAAATTATGCGGGAATTTGCGGCATAAACAGCTGTGTACTTTGATAGCGTTAGCTCAAAAGTTTGATTTTTTTAGAGCACCAAGAGTAAGTAGTAAGTAAGTAGACTTGAGTATTTGATATAAATTTCAACTAGATATTATACCTCCACGCGTTCCTGAGTAAAAGGGTCTTGACAGACGAACAGACGGACAACAAAGTGATCCTATAGGGGTTCCGCTTTTTCCTTATGATGTACGGAACCCTAAAAACATACTCATATTAATAGTCTCCTCCGTTTTAAAGTTGGTTAAAAACATTCAATTTTAAACATAAAGAATCGTAATGTAATTTATTTTTTATACAACCAAACACATAATATATAAATATACATTTTCAATTAATTTACAAAGATCGTGACCCTCACGTTTCAATTGGGATATTTTATGGAGGGTTATATTTCGTTTCGAAAAATGCGTAACCAGGAAAACATGAATATAACACATATCGCCTTAAATGAAAGTGACTTAAGTAAAAAAATACTCTTTTTTCTAAAAACAATATAAATATTTTTTAGCTCCATACTTTATTCTGGATGTAGCAGGATAGGATCAAATAACTTTGTTAGGTGGTGTTGAGTGGTGGTGGTGGAACTCAACGCAGCAATGTCCAAACTGTTCTTTACTATAAAAGACAATGACTAAAAATGCCTTGAGAATTCGGCAAAAAGCGAGGAGCAGAAGTGTTTTAATAGGAACGGAGTGTCTTAGCACTAGGTTTCCAGGTTTCCTCTGCCTATCATGCTATGTGCGGGATACCGCGAGATGCGTGTTCAAACAAAAAACAACGGTAATTTTTCGTTTTTCTTGAGTTAGAACACTTTTATTCTGATACACCACATATAATTCATTTATAATGTTTACGGTTGAACTTATTATCTTGTCGAGAGTGCGATAATTCTATTTTGTTGAGTGTGCGGTCTGTGTAATTGAATTTTGGAATTTTAAAGGGTTTTGTGTAATTTAATTAAAGTTATAGGATCGAAAGTATTCTTTAAATTTTGTACAAATATATAAAATGAAAAGATTTATTTTTATTTTAGATTTTAGATTATCTCTGCCGTTTCTGAGTGCCCGAAAGACGACGTAAATATACTGCGCGTAGAACGCTGAAGTTTTTTTGCTGGTTTCTAGAAATTCTTATGGCAACAGGAACAAATCACATTTTATATTTTAGAGTCGTAAAGTCCACGCAAACGAAGCCGAAGGGCAAAAAAGGGCAAAAAAGATTATAGCCATATTAGATTAGCACTCCGGCATGTGCATATAGAAAATTGCAAAATGTCGTGATCGACCCTAATTATTGGCCTCCTATAACTGGAGGGCGGAAAGAAAAGTATTAAGAATATGAATGTTTTTTAACTTAACTGTTGTTTTTAATTCTACTTTAAAAATATTATTAAATTTCCTATGAATATATTTTCTTAATCTAATATATTTGGATTTGAGGTGTGAACGACGGTCAAAATCAGATTTAGTAAGGATAATATTTTTTCACGCCTTATCACGCAAGTACCAGGTAAGACAGAAGGACACTACGTTATTCTTTATACACCTGAATTCAACACATCGAGTATTGAGTTGCGGAACTCAACGCTGCGTAATTACAAAAACAAATTACTAAAATCATAACATAAATCGACAACAATGAAAATGTAAATATAAAAAAATATTGAGGCCGGTCGTGGCGCAGTGGCACGAAGTGTGACTGCAAAACCGACTGGTTGTGGGTTCGATCCCCACTCGAGGAGATGAAATATTTACTTAAATTTATATTTCCATTTCTTCGCTCTGGTGTCGAGGTTAAGCGCGGCGTTGAGTTCTGCCACTCAACACGCAATGCCTCCAGAATTCGGCAGAAAGTGGGGAACGGAGTGTCTTAACACTAGGTTCCCTCTGCCTACCCTGCTGTGTGCGGGATACAGCGTGAAGCTAATTTAATTTTTAATTTTAAATCGAAAACAAAGCATTTTAATATTTCACTCTGCTTATCCTGCTAAGTGTAGAAAATTTGTTGAGTAAAAAGAAATATTATTGTAATATTTAAAAATATTTTTTTATTAATATTTGTTTGTAAATAAATAAATCATAATTAAAATTAGAAAATAAATTAAATCATTATTGAATAAAATGATTACAATCGCTTCCTCACAAAATAAAGTGATTTATGTATAAAATATGTCTATATCAAAAACATATGGTTAAAAAAAACAATTGTTAATTTATTAAAAGTGTTTTTTCATATTACTGATAGAAAAATGGAAATGGAAATTCCGCTTCATTTACGTTTTAAATTTTCTCAAAAAAAAATTTTATAAAAAAACATGTTAAAACAAGTTTTATGTATCTATTCAAAGAGAAAGAAAAAATATTAAAATAATAATATATAGGTATGTATATATAGATTGTACATAGATTTACAAGAGACAATCCCAGAACACGTTAAAATTATATTTAAAATTTAATTCTTATTACTAATAGATAATAACTACAAGTTTTGTGTAAGTAGAGTCAGGTGATATACTAATAAAAAAATAATGATTATTATATATTAAAATTAAATTAAACAACTTCACGCTGTATCCGTTCCCTGTTCCTCTGACCCTAGGCAAAGGGAACCTTGTGTTATGACACTCCGTTCCCCACTTTTCGCCGAATTCTGGACGGCGTCGTTAAGATCTCTCTACGCCCTTTGCCTCGACACCAGAGCAAAATGAAAATGTAAATTTAAAAAAAATATTTCATTTCCACGAATAAGGATCGAATCTACAACCAGTCGCGTTTACAGTCACACTTTGTGCCACTGCACCACGACTGGCAGTTATTGTATGTAATGTCATATAATAATAGTTCCTCAAGATATTTCATCTCATCTCTCAGAATAAGCAAAATAACATACTAATACTTAATTAGCACTAAGTACAAGACATGTTTATTATATATTTCAAGATTATTCGAAGTTAATAAAAAAAATCCAGTCAAATTTAACAACTTCTCATACATAACTGTAAAATAGTTGAAATTAACTACAACTATACTTATTAGCCTATTGTACCTACACAAAAAACATACCTTATAACACAAAAATCCTTGCAAAATCCCACACAAAAAAAAGCTTGCCACTAAAACACAACAATACACAAAATAAAATTACAAAAATGACACAATACGCTCAACAGAGTGAGTTCACTGTTTAAACACAACCGTTCACACAGTCCACGATAACCGACTACCAAACGATTACGTTTAGTGACGTGCCACATAAAGTGGACTTACATAAATGTATTGGATTCGATACTGTGCGTGAATAATTTATAATTAGCTAGTATTTGTGTATACTGGTTGTGTTTTTAATGTGCTGTGGTGTAATATGTACAAACATACGTATGTATAGATATATGTGTATATCAGTGGAAAGGTTATTGAGAAGTAGATGCTTGGATGTTAAAATTATTCTGTCTATAAAATTTATTAAAATATATTTTTTTAAGTTTACATTACTAAGTGACCATACAATGAGGCCAGTCGTGACGCAAGGGCACAAAGTGTGACTCTAAAGTCGACCGGTTGTGGATTCTATCCCCACTCGAGGAAAATAAATATTTATTTACATTTACATTTTCATTTCTTCACTGTGGTGCAAATTGGGGAACAGAGTATCTTAACACTAGGTTCCCTCTGCCTACTCTGCTGTGTGCGGAATACAGCGTGATTTATGATTTTTTTATTACTAAGTTCTCTCCTCTAATAGACCGACAGACCGACACATCGTTGATCGTTTTCAATACATTGTCTTTATAGTGGCGAAACTCAACGCCGTGCTTGCTAACAGAGCGAAGAAATCAAAATAATTAATTACTGTTAGAGTGGGAACGGAACTCACAACCGTCGTGTTTACAATTTAGTCAGATGCCATTATGTTACGACTACCTCATTTTATTTTTAATATGCACTACACCGCTTGTATGTCCATCTGTCCGTCTTTCATCATTAAGATATTTAACCACATAACATCAAAAGCACCGGGAATATACGTAAATAGTATTATAAATACTAATTACAATTCATACGAAGTATTGAATGTTTCACATTTCTGCGTCACTAAGTTAGCCGCAAGCTATATTTATAATAAAACTATATTCTATTCTATATATATTCTTGAAACTTGGTTAGTGAAGAACAGAGTGTCTTAATATTAGGCTCCAGGATACAGCGTTAAGCTAAGAAAAACAAAAAGTATGAAAACTGTTCACACTGGTTTTATTATTAAGTTCTAACATGCATATTTATATAAGATAATATTATATTATAAAGGCATAAGTCTCTATTTACAGCTAAAGTTATTATCTAGTTCATTCATATTAATTAACGCTATATAAATTACAATTTAAGACAGTTAATTTTGTCAAGTATGAAACTAAATCGTTTTATGTCGAAGATACGTATAATACATGCACCCTATATGTAATAAGGTACAAATAGATTATTCATCAAATCAAATAAAAATCAAATCAGCTTCACGCTGTATCACGCACACAGCAGTGTAGGCAGAGGGAACCTAGTGTTAAGACACTCCGTTCCCCACTTTCTGCCGAATTCTGGAGGCGTGTTGAGTGGCAGAACCCAACGCCGTGCTTAAGCTCGACACCAGAGCGAAGAAATAAAAATATAATAAATATTTCATCTTCTCGAGTGGGGATCGAACCCACAACCAGTCGGTTTTACAGTCAAACTTCGTGCCGCTGCGCCACGACTGGCCTCATTAGATTATTCGTACATTTTTATATAATGATTTAAAGCGCCATCGTCGCGCAGCAGCATAACAACTGACCGATACAGCGTGAAGCAAAAGAAATTAAATAATTTTATTTTAATTTTTAGTTGTTTGTCGCATTTTTATCCACGAGTCCTAGGCGTGAAAGTACTATGGTGTTAGATATTTTTAGAAAATGTAAAACTCTTTTAACGTAGTAGGATCAAAGCCCACGAGGCTATTTGTATTTTTTTATCTCCACAGTGTTTCTCGCATATAGTAGAGAAGGCCGAGGGAACATGGGAACCTAATGCAAAGACACACACACGTTTCCCACTTTCCTCCGAATTCTCGAAGCTTCACGTGTTGAGTTGCCGAACGCCGCGCTTTGCCTCGTTACCGAGTGAATGAATATATGTTTATAAACAAGCATATCTTATGTTTACATTTTGATAATAAACGTGAATGATCTGTAATATCTAAATACACTATTCATTTTTCGTGACGATTTACGCATTATTTTGTGTAACATAAATATATTTACAACTCGAAAGAGTAGTTTCTGAGATCGGTGTGTTCAACCAAACGAAAAACTACTTAAGACTTTAAATAATTTGATTTATATTGATTTAATAATCTAACATATTAAAGATTTAAAGAGTGTAAGGCTCGTAATAATTGGTAACAGTCATTCACTCCTTGACTAGGTAAAAAAATCCTACGTACTTTTCAAATCATTTTATTATACATCAATAAATGTATATAAAGATGAATTTGGAACGTCATTATATAAAAAACTTGGCTACTGCTCTTGCAATATACAAGATAGTGGTCAATTTGAATCCCATTCAGTTTGTGTTCAATATCTATAATCTGATGAGTGGTTATGGTTAATGTCTGATTTTAAAGGTTTTTGGCAACCCACAAGGATTTGACCATATTTAAGTAATAAAATAAGTTTTTACGACGAAACCTCCAAAACTCGATTTTAGTCGTAAAACGAAGAACGCAGTTTTGACATTAGGTTTTCTCTGTCTATTCTTCTATATAAAGTTCAAGTGATGAGATGATTGTTTAGCTTCACGCTGTATCCCGCCTTTAGTTGGGTAGTCAAAGAGAACCGTTCTCTCACCCTCTCGAGGCATTGCATCTTGAGTGACAGACCTCAACGTCGCGATTTGCCTTGTTACCAGAGTGAGGAAATGTAAATATTAAAAAAAAAATCCCTGAGCGAGAATTGAACTCACAGTCATCGCGTTTTAGTCACAAGCTGCGCTTCTCTAAAGTTAAAATAAAAGTTAGTTTAACAAATTGACACAATCTACTTTTTGCATCTACAAATATGTCATTGAATAACGTATGAAGTTTAAAAATATATTTTGCGCTATCAAAATTAAATTAAATTAGCTTCACGCTGTATCCCGTACACAGCAGGGGAAACCAGTGTCAAGACACTCCGTTCCCCACTTTCTGCCGAATTTTGGAGGCATTGCGTGTTGAGTGGCAGAACTCAACGCCGCGCTTTGCCTCGAGACCAGAGCGAAGAAATGGAAATATAAATTTAAGTAAATATTTCATCTCCTCGAGTGGGGATCGAACCCACAACCAGTCGGTTTTACAGTCACGCTTTGTGCCACTGCGCCACGACTTGCCTCATATTATTTTACGCTATTACTTCTAGGTTATTTATATACCAGCATGGCCATAACCTATCTCAAAGTAAATAGCTTTACGGCGATAGTAAATTTATTTGAAGCGATAAAAATGTCTTTGTACTCATTAACTTACATATTATATTGTGCAATAAACATAAATTTCATAGTTCGTAAGTGGTTAAGACGGAAAAACTGTATGTAAGTTTTTTTGTTGTGGTGTTAGGTTCGGTAATTTAAAAACATATAATTTCACATTGGAAAATGGAAAACTAAAAAAGCGTGCGACTGTAAATGCGACGAGTTGTGAGTTGGATTCCTAGTCGAGGAAATAAAATATTTTATATTTCACTTCTTCGTTTTGGTGTCAAGGTCGAGGAGTTTCGCCACTCAACACGCAATGCCTCCAGAATTCGGCAGAAGGTGCAGGGCGCACACACTAAGCTCCCTCTGCCTTCCCTGCTGCATGCGGGATACAGCGTGAAGCTAAAAACAAAGTATGTTCAAATTATTGTTCTTTTTTTATGCGTTCTTAAAAACTTATAGAAAATTACATCATAGTTATGTGAATGTACGTGATGAGTATTACAGTGTAGTGTAGAACACTTAATTAAATATTGATTCATTAAAAAAAATCTTAAAACAATTTTAATTTCTCATTTATTTCAATTTTATTAATTTCAATTTCATTTCAACTTACTTTTAGGTTTTTATAGCGATTTAAGTATAATATTATTTCACGTAAGTATACAATACAACAGAAACATACAATTACATAGATCCTATACAAAAAAAACACGTTATATATTAATACTGCTATGTTCAGAAATTTTGTGTAAAGACACTCCGTTCTCCATTTCCCACCAACTTTTCGACACATTGCATATAGATTCCAATGTCGCGCTTTGTCTGTTACCGAAGCGAAAATGGAAATAGTCAATCCCCTGAGCGGGAATCGAACTCATAACACCAACAAAAGCACACAAAATACTAAATAATTAACGAATTCAACAGTAGAATAAGAGAAACTTTCAATTTAAAGATTTAAATTAAATTTTCGAACCATTTGAAATGCTTAATCACTGTAATTGGTTACAGCGGAGCCGTTAACACATTTGGATATCGACAAATGTTTACTCGACTATTAGCGAGCAAAAGGACATTTAATTTATAAACTTAATCTGGAAGTTCTGGAAGTTAGTTTGTATCTAAGCGATGGTAAATTGTAAAGTTTGTTGTGAGGTATTTTAAAGTAACTAGCAAGTTTGATAAAAAAAAACTATTTAAAAAATATATTTTTAGAGTGGTGGGTAATGTCTCGACAATTGAGCGGTGCGTGGTAAACGGAGTGTCCTAGCACTGCTGCTTTTTGTGGAATAGAGCGAGCGTAAGGCTAAAAAAAATAATAAAAACATACCTTAATTAATCAAAAACAATATACAAAGCTGTACAGTTCATTCGTGACTTTGAAATATTTATTCAAAATGGAAACAAGAAATGACTAAAACAATTTTCTAAAGTAAAATAAACTGAATCATTGTACCTAAAAGCTAAAAGCTAGGTCTCGCTTAACAAAAGGTGGCACTGACGTATTGTCAGAGTAATACCGTGACAAAAATAACAAGGCCTGCTATTGAATTTTCTATAATAAAATATATTATGTTTTTAAAAAAATGTTATAAAGAGATATATGAAACCATTTTAATATCCTTTTACTCGACGACGACGAAGCTCAAAAGGAAGGTTATGTTTTTGTCGCGTATGTATGTATGTTCGTCTTTTTGTTCCCTTGTAACTGTCAAGCCAGTGAATCGATTTTGATAAATGGTACGTTGTAAGATTTGTCTTGATAGCGTAAGTGTTATTGGATACACTAATTTAGCTTACGCAGTCATGGACCTTCGTTTTGTTTGTAATTCACTACCTCCAAGTTATTTTATTGATTGTAAAAGTGATGATTGTGGTTCATTGTCGTCAATTATTTACATTTTACCGCTCTGGTAAACAAAACGCGGCGGTGGACTTCACCTTCAACACACAGTGTATGGAATTAGGAAGTAAATAGTGAAGAACAGAGTGTCTTGTCTCTTTTGAGTAGGCCTGAGTAATAAAAGTGAGTAGAAAAACTACAAACGCACTCAAATAAAAAAATCAAAATCAATAGAAAATTTAATAATACATAAATTATCTCTGAACATTATATTTAGAATACGTTTAAAAGTATGTATGCAATAGCTATATACCTAAGAGTATTATGCCACCGGTGTTGCGCTATAGCGTGTGTCGTAATATTATTCCCACGAGTTGCATTTGACGCATCATATGCACTTGCAATGTAATATTTCTTAACTTATACAAATAACGTATAATAACAATATATATATATATATATATATATATATATATATATATATAAACATAAACAAATATTATAAATTAATGAGGCTGTCATAGCGTAGTGCAGCACAGCGTCGATTGACACTCGAGGAAATGAGTTATTTTCATTTCTTCTCTCCGCTAACAAGACAAAAATTCAACAAGCAAGGTTTCAAATATTGGGTAGTGCGTGGGGAATAGTGTTTTAGTGTCTTAAATTTTAACACTAGTTGCCCTCTATATACAATGCGGGATACTGCGTGAAACTAAATGTAATAATTATTATTTATTTATAAATCAAAAAATAAATCAGCTTCACGCTGTATTCCGCGCACAGCAGGGTAAACGGAAATATAAATTTTAAGTAAATATTTCATTTCCTCGAGTGGGNAGATGTGTATAAGAGACAGTATATATATATATATATATATGTTGCAGCTTTACACTATATCGGACATAGGCAAAGCAAGGCCACGGTTTGTCTTGAAAATCGTTGATATGAAAATAATTTCATATACAACGTAGGTCATTTAATTGAGCGGATCTTATGAAGAAGACTTACTTATAAAAAAACACTTACTTAAGAAAACGCATAAAAATATTGACGTAGCGGAAAATGAACCCGCGCCTCTTGGAAACCGTCCAAGTACTTTCAAAATTTTATACGTTTTCTAAAATAAGTACTTTTCTTTCCTGAATGTGGAATAACACTTTATTATACACAAAATATGTTAGAAAAAAAAATTATAGATACATATAACAAAAATTCAACATATAATCAAATACTTTAGTTAAATTCTCCAGTATAATACAAACAAGAACATCTCGTAAGTACGCGTACTTAGGGTATTTAGCTTCAAGACTGTTTTCTAGACATTACCGCTTTGCTTGGTTTCATTGGCACTGTCTTAACGGCAGTTCTAACGACGTCGTACGAAGGAAAATACTATTCAATGTGTATAGTTAAATCTAACTATACAAAATAAATATTTATATGCAAGGAATATAATTTGTAAATTAGCTTCACGCTGTATCCCGCACACAGCAGGGTAGGCAGAGGGAACCTAGTGTTAAGACACTCCGTTCCCCACTTTCTGCCGAATTCTGGAGGTATTGCGTGTTTAGTGGCAGAACTCAACGCCGCCCTTAACCTCGACACCAGAGCGAAGAAATGGAAATATAAATTTAAGTAAATATTTCATCTCTTCGAGTGGGGATCGAACCCACAACCAGTCGGTTTTGCAGTCACACCTCGTGCCGCTGCGCCACGACCGGCCTCCATAATTTGTACCTATTATATAAAGGTGCTAGAGGCCAGTCGTGGCTCAGGGGCACAAGTGTGTAAGCACGGCTGGTTGGGGTTCATTCCCCACTCGAGGAAATGAAATATTTTTTTAAAGTTATATTTTCATTTCTTCGCTCTGGTGTCGAGACAAAGCGCAGCGTTGAGTTCCGCCTCTCAACACACAATGCCTCCAGAATTCGGCAGAAAGTTGGGAACGAAGTGTCTTATAGCTAGGTTCCCTCTGTTCTCTGCTGTGTGGCGGAATACACTGTGAAAATGATATTTTTTTATATGTTATAAATATTCTAATGATAACGTGGCAAAATGAGCATATTTTATAGAGATGGTTGTAAGTTTGATACCAGCTGGAGATAAAATTATTTTGAAACTCGCAACTACTGACAAGCACAGGTCTCACTTGCGTGGGGAAGGAGTAAATTTAACAGTATTTTAGTTCGCCATGGCCTCACGTTCTCCACGCCAGTACTTAAAAGCTAAAATGCTTTGGTTTCAAACTACATCTTTCAAATAGGCGGAGAGTATTTTAACACAAACTTTTCTCTGCTTAATTTCCTGGATACAAGAGATAGGCAAAGATAAAAAACAACGATTGACATAAGCTTAATAAAAAGTTCTCTGAGCTTTATTGTAGCGAAATAATATTTACAAACTGCAATCATAGTTCAATATACCGGAAGAAACTTCCAAAGAAGTTCCAAACATTCACTATTCCCGACAAATAAAAGTTCTTTTTATGGAACGTTGAAACCATATTGTCCATAAGTCGCCTAAAAGTTACATATGGAGTTTAAGTACGTAGAATAAAATTGTTCAAAAAGGAGAAAATCGATTAAAATCTTCATGCTTTTCCCGTATACCGCAGGATTGGCAGAGGGAACCTAGAGTTAAGACACTAAGTTCTTCCTGCACCGCTGTTTTCGTGATATTGCGTACTGGGTTGTGGATTGAACGCCGCTATTTGTCTTCCAGAGCAGAGAGAAGAAATAAAAAAAATAAAGAAAAATATTACAATTTTCTCGAGAAATCTACAATAATTTCGTTCACATTCAGATGTTACGTTACGCTACAATGTCATTCTAATAAGAATCGATATTATAAAATCGAAATCGTAATGTGCTAACTTTTAAATCTTGACAAAACCAATTTTAAATTAAAAACACGAACAAACATACAAAAACAAACATATAAATATATATATTATAAAATAATTCAATTTATACACCAGGCATTTGAACGAGTCGCAATCAAGAGCCATCACTCATTCCATTAAAATCATCTTTCGACCTCTGTAATCCGGATTTCGGTTTAAAAATTGAAAAATCAACGCGCCATATTTTTATTTTTACATATTAAATGAATATTTACTAGAAAATCTTTAAATAAATTAATGATATTTTTTTTTATTATTTCTATTATTCTTATATTATTTTGGCACCGACATATCAACACTGTATGGAAGAACTGAGTTAATTTTTAAACTTTAAAATTTAATATTTAGATTTTTTTATTCTGTATATAATTTTTCGATTTTAGAAAAAAATGAATTTTTAGAATTTTTATTTTGCGAACTTCTCTGCTTTCTCTTAACTTTGAATAAAAGGGAATAATCTAGCACTCTGGCATAACACAATCTTCACCTCACATTTTATTTTTTAATAAATATCACTATATAAAATAACATCAGATAACATCAGATAAACTATTTTGAAGCCATTTTAAAAAAATAAGCAAAATTCTTCCTTTTTTAATTTCACCATAGGGTTGTCAACTCGGCGCAAAGTCAAATAATTCCTTATCAGGATTTTCATTACCATCCACGCTTTTAATAACCAAGATCGATCATCCCTAAACAATATTTCATCTGAACATTAAACAGCTCATCTATCTACCCCTTCTTAGATAGTAGACGATGTTTCCATTAAACTTTCTTAATTTCCTCTGCCCCTTCGTCTTTTGTAAGGGTACCTAAGTCTCGTTTATAAGCGAGAGGATTACTTTTATTGGTACAGTAAGAATTTGTGTTTAAACAAACTAAACACCTAAAAGTCGACGGTTTTAACTGTTATTTATTTGTTAGTGTAATCGTAAATATTGTTGTTAAGAATTAAGAATTGGTTTTTATGTAATACGAATATAAATAAAAATTGAAATAGTTTAAAAAAACAGGCCAGTCGTGGCACAGGGGCACAAAGTGTGACTGTAGTAGACTGGTTGTGGGTTCGATCCCCACTCGAGGGAATGAAATATTTATTTACATTTATATTTTATTTTTTTCGCTCTGGTGTCGAGGCAAAGCGCAGCGTTGCGTTCCGCCACTCAACACGCAATGCCTCTAGAACTTGCCGGAAGGTGGGGAACGGAGTGTCTTAGCAATACGTTCCCTTTGCCTACCCTACTGTGTGCGGGATACAGCGTGAAATTGATTTAATTTTATTTTTAATATCTTTTAATTTTATAATTTAATTAATTCGGCAGAAAGTGGGGAACGGAGTGTCTTAACACTAGGTTCCCTCTGCCTACCCTGCTGTGTGCGGGATACAGCGTGAAGCT
Organism: Heliconius hermathena; assembly: GCA_013403705.1. Classification (NCBI taxonomy): domain Eukaryota; kingdom Metazoa; phylum Arthropoda; class Insecta; order Lepidoptera; family Nymphalidae; genus Heliconius; species Heliconius hermathena. The sequence goes on along the minus strand of JAAIXJ010001767.1, from coordinate 251,768 downwards.
AATTTTTTTTTTTAAAAAACATTGGCGTTATTGCGCTTGTTCTTCTGATTGAGATTGGAAGTAATTCTGTGTTATAAATATATGATAGAAACCATCATAATTTTATTTTTGTTAACTCTTTTTTGTCCCACATATACCTGTTGTTTTTGATGCCATTTATGGAACGGGGGCATAATTTGCGGGTTTTATTCCCACTAGGAATTCAAATGTTTAATATTTTATTCCCTCGCTCTGACAACGCGACAAAGTGTGGGATTAAGTTTTGTCACTCAACACGCAATGCCTTCATAATTCAGCGGAAAGTGGGGCATGGAAGTGTCTTAATGGCATAGTATCTTAATACTAGGTTCCCAGGTCCCCTCTTCTTAGGCTACTATATGCGGGATACAGCATGAACCTAAAAAAAATATACATCCAAAACAAGACCAAAAAGGTAGCGCATATCTACAAACATGTACAAATATAAAAGACATCAAATCTCAAATTAAAATAAAGAACTTCATCCCGCCAGCGTTTGGGTCTTGCAATTTACATTAAATACACAAATTATCAGGACGTTTCGAGAACTCCGGGGCGCCAACAGGTGTTGCTAATTTGAAATCCAAATAAACGTGAACACTGTTACTTTAAGGTCTCTTATACATTATATCCCATTTGCATATTATATGTATGTGAAAGGTAAAAATAAATATAAGTTTACTTACCTGTATAGAAAATTTAAATTATTCCGATATAAATATTAATAAGTAGTGGAATTTGAACCCGCGCCCTTTTGGAAAACTGTTCAAGTGCTTTGACCACTAAGCCGTACGTTGTCATAAAACTACGTCAGTAAAAATCAGCTTCACTTTGTATCCCGCACACAGCATGATAGGCAGAGGGAATCTAGTGTTAAGACACATCATTCCCCATTTTCCGCCGAGTTCCGAAGGTATTACGTGTTGAGTGGCGGAATTCAACGCTACACTTTGCCTCGACACCAGAGCAAAGAAATGAAAATATAAATATAAGTAAATATTTCATTTCCTTGAGTGGGGATCGAACCCACAACCAGTCGATTTTGCAGTCACACCTCGTGCCGCTGCGCCACGACCGGCCTCAATTTTTATATGTTGATATAAGAAGGAAATCGAATCTGAAGTCTAAGTGATCAAGTTTATCTAATGAGAGATTAATTTTCTTCTTGTGTCGTTTTTCCGCGATGGTTATGGATTTGATTTCCACTCGGGCGAAAATCCTAACTTTTTCCAGGTTCCCCTATGTACTGTGTCATGTGCGGGATATGGTATAGTGTGAAGCTAAAAAGCAATCTGAATTTAAAGAAGTTCAATTTATGTAAATAATTCCATTAAAGTTTTCATATATTATAATTCTCTTTTAAAACGGCATAGAAATGCAAAATAAATAGAAAATAGACTAAAACAAATCTAAAGCAAGAGCTCTAACGGCCATTAGCGGATGGCACGAGTAATTTGGAATCACCGCATCTGTTATGATCGAACGAGCGATTATCACCGTCATTTAATTTATATAGGTTTGGAATTGATTTAATATGTAACTATTAGTGTTTGATGAGTGGACGCGATGGTTGGGGATTCAAATATATTTATTTTTAGCTTGTTTAATCGATTTAATATTAGAACTCATATTGAGAGGCGTAATTGTACGCCGCACTTTAGGCTGTCAGTCGAACGCTGCTCCATGATGGTCTCAAATACTTAATATATTTACAACGTTAGTCTATAGAGTTTTTTGTTTTTTTTTTTTACTTATAATTTTATTACATTATCTACTTATATGTAAAAGCCAAAACTCTAGAGCTCCTAGATTTACTTCTAAGCTGAATTTGGGGTCGACGAGAAGGAATCGTATCGTAGCGGCATGACGGCTATGTTCTAAAAATTTGGACTTAGGATGACATGTTCAAAGAAAGTATGGTAAAATAAGAAAAATATTGATAGTAAGAGTTAGCTTCACGCTGTATCCCGCACACAGCAGGGTAGGCAGAGGGAACCTAGTGTTAAGACACTCCGTTCCCCACTTTCTGCCGAATTCTGGAGGCATTGCGTGTTGAGTGGCAGAATTCAACGCCGCGCTTAACCTCGACACCAGAGCGAAGAAATGGAAATATAAGTTTAAGTAAATATTTCATCTCTTCGAGTGGGGATCGAACCCACAACCAGTCGGTATTGCAGTCACACCTCGTGCCGCTGCGCCACGACCGGCCTCTTGATAGTAAGAGGAACTAGATTTACTATCAGCAAAACACATCATTGATGTAGTGAGTAGAAGTAGCCGCCTGGGGTTCAAAAAGTTAACAAGCAAATGATTTGAATAGATGTACCATAGGCTAGCTCTTTTTCTGTTCTATCTGCCTGTAAGTGACAGAAAATTATAAACCATATAGGTGCAGAGGAACAGTGCCTGACTGTAATTGTGATCATGGTGGGTTCATCGAAACTAGAGGAATTGTTTCGTTCTTGGTCTGTAATGTAAATCTCAAATTCGCGTCATAAACGCAAAAAGAGAGTATTTTCATTAGGTTATCAGTCTCTCGTTTATAAAGTGGCATAATGCGTTAAGGTGAAAAAAATAAAAAAGTAGGTATATACAGTATAAAATGTTATGGAAAACGTCAATCTATTTCCATTTAATCTGATATAAATTTTAAATTACTTTAATAATGTATGATAAATATATTACACGCAATGAAGTCATTACCTTAATTAAAGTAATTAAGCAAGCTTATAAAAAAATAAACGAAGATGAAAGATCATTTATTATATCAGATTTTCATATTTATTTGTAATTAAAATTGTTTATTTGTGCCCTATTTTAACCTTGTCCGGATGTGAACAAGATTATTCTGTACAAAGTTCACATTTATTCTGTTATGTGGTTATTGAAGCCAGTCGTTCTAGGTTCCATTTCCCAGCTTGGGGAAATGAAATATTCGATATTTCTTTTTTCTCGCTCTGGTATTGAGGCAATGCGCTGCGTCGATTTCCGCTACCCAACACTTAATGCCTAATTTGGCGGTTTCCCCTGCCTATCCTGCTATGTACGGAATACAGCATGAAGCTAAAAGCTTTTTTGAAGAAATAAATTTGGTTATTTCTGGAAAAAAGCTTTTAGCTTCATGCTGTATTCCCGATTGGCCTTGTATAAGGCCCAGGTTTGGCCTCATATGTAGTACTGTTCTCATCTCTGGGCTGATGCCCCCCAGTATCAGCTTGACCTATTTGATCACATACAACGTAGAGCCATTCGAATCGTAGAGGATTCAATGATGTGTGCAGGGCTTGACACATTGGCTTTGAGTAGAGATCTCGTTGTGCGATGAGATGATCCTCGCTGTGCGTTTTCTACCGCATTTATCATGGGGAGTGTTCTGGAGAACTGTTTGACCTGTTAAATACTTATTTAGAAAACGTATAAGAATTTGAAAGTAGCAGGACTCGAAACCGTGGCTCCTGGAAACCGACCAGGCGAGGAGGCGCCTGTTCGAGTCCCGCTACGTTTAAATTTTTTATACGTTTTCTAAATAAGTATTTTTTTTTGCTTAGTGCGGAATAACATTTTAAAAATGTAAAAAAATGTTTGACCTGTTACCTGCCGCAGAATTTTCTTACCGCTCAGTACGTCACAAACTTAAGTTTCATCCACACCATTTGGATATCTGGCACTCCACTACTGTGCGGTTTCGTAGGAGCTTCCTTTCACGAGCTACTCAACTGTGAAATGGCCTACCTGCGGCAGGGATTCCAGGTTCGATACGATCTGGGTACCTTCAAAAAGCGCGTTTATTTCCACCTTAAAGGCCGGCAACTGTCCCTCTGGTGTTACACGGGTTCGTGTGTGGCGGTGATCACTTACAAAGGTGAAGAAAACAAATCTATAATATATTTTTTTAAGTTATCTCCACTGTTTAACTAAGAAATATTAAACAGTCATATTTTACCCATATTTCCCTTCCTTTCCTAAAGCTTAAGCAAAATAAATTCAAAGAACGCAAGCAATAAAACACTAACACAGCTCATATCTACTGAAAAGGAAAAAGTTCGATTGGACAATTCTCGAGAGTTGGTCAGTCGGAAATTTTGAAAGACAGCACGATACGCGACAGAAATGCGATAATGTGGGGACGCGGTGCTAGGGCGGAAAGGGGATTTCTACTATTGAGGATATCAAATTGATTTTTTGACCGAAGTCCTCGAATGTCTATCCATTGGAAAAAGGTTTTTGTGTGTGTAGGTGTAGTGACGACTGTGCTTGACGATAGTGAGTTCTTTTATGTTATTTTTTGTAACTTCACGCTTTCTAGGCCGAGTGAACCTAGTATATAAATACTCCATTCTAAACGCACCGCTTGATTTTAGATACATTTTCTGTGGAGTAGTGGAACTTAATACCACGTTTTGTCTTGTTACCAGAGCAAGAAGAGTAAGGAGAATTCTTCATTCCTCAGAGAATGAACCGAACCCACGAGTGCCACAATTACAGGTTGAAACACATGCTGAAAGACTGCGTCACAATCATTGCCAGATGATCTTAAAGTTTAGTTGACAAACATGATCAAAATATAAGCTTTTTGTTGCTTGACAAAAATAAGTATTTCTTACAATGTGATGTCATGTGATGTTATTTCCTTTATATAAATTTGATTTTAAAATAATAAAAATTATATAACAACTTACCTTATTTAAAATTATAACAACTTACCTTATTTAAAATTTATACAGTGACTTCAAAATTCCTGAAACAAAAAGATAATATTATTAATATTTTTTATTTTATGCCAGTTGTAGCGCAGAGGCGAAGCTAACAATATATAAATAAAATTATGTAGGTACATTGTCAATATTTTAATTTTTATATTTAAAAAGTAGAGCATTTGCAAAAGCTAATAAATGGTAGCGAAGAGTTAAAAATAATTAATGTGTTGAGTTTGGTCAAAATTTAAAAAAGACAGAATTCATAAAGGGAGTATCATTTAGTTTTCACTATCTCCATTAGCGGAAAATATTATTTTCATCTTACTGCTCTCGTACATAAAACGCGGCGTTGAGTTCCACCATTCAACATGTATCGTCCCGAATATTAGTCGACGTGGTTTACAGTGTCTTAATATTAAGATTAGTCTATCTAATTTGCTATAGAAAAAATACAGTGTGCAGCTAAAAAAAGAATAAAAACCAACATCCAATTCTGCAAAGTCGGTCAAAAACTAAATGAAAACCGGCTACAACTTGAAAAATGGCCGAACTAAACTTAATAACGTGACCATTTAATACTATTTCAGGGTAGCGAGTTACAGAACGCATTAGGGGACGCCATTTATCATGAAGACAGATCATCCCTTAGCTCTTAGCAATGACAAATATCTTAGTCAGGTAAAAACCACCATCTGACTGTACAGTTAAACTGTGCCCGATATGTTTCTATATTTAGAAAGAGGTAAGTGATTTTTTGTAGTAGTGTTTTCTTATTTTCTTTATGTATTTTTAAGGCCGTTGTGGAAAACAGTTTGACTAAATGCGACGATTGTAGTTTCAATTGGAGTTATGGGTACGTTTTCTTGTTGATAGACGTAGCAGAAGATCTGGTAGAATAGTCAACACGCGATGACTCGAAAAGACGATAAAAACAGCTTCACGCTGTATCTTGCATATAGCAAATTAGGGGGGATAAAGATTGCTAAGACATTCTGTTTCCCGATCTCCGTCCAATTGTCGAGATATTGTTTGTTGAGATGCGGAACTCGACGTCGCGTTTTGTCTTGTTCTTAAAGAGGATTAATTTTTATTTCTTATATAAGTAATTATTTTTCCGGGAATGGGAATCAAACTCACAACCATCACGTTAAACGTTATAATTTGTTTTATATACTAGAATTTACAGATAAATATTTCTGTAGGTAAATTTGACTGACACCACCACAAAAAGTCGTGAGATATCACTTTCATCCATAAATCACTCTTGTCAAGATTTACAAGATTTGCATGTCAACATCGTAGTACAGCGAAGTGAGGGAATCCAAAAGGTGTATTAGAATTTCAAAGTTACTCCAATATACGATTCAAATTCTGAAACTTGAATTAAAATGTGACAGTCGAGGAGTTTAAATGATTAATGTGGGCAATGGCAAGCATATAGACTGTCTTCTTCCAAAACTACTTTTATCTTAATTTTTAGACAAAATGTCGAAACCTTATTATTATTAGCATTGAACTTGCGTTTCATTAAACTTACAAAAAGCAAAATTTTAAATAAAAAAAAATTGCAACTAAAAATATCACTACTTTATTTTGCCATACTAGCTCTTAACGTTCTTATTCGATTTTCGCAACAGCTAAGAATTCGATTCGATTTTAAAAAAAAGCGCACTCAAATGAATTCATTAATTCAGGAGCTACAGTGTCTGTCTTTGACACACAGACACGTAAAACTTATAACACCCTTCCTTTAGCGTCGGAGTTTTAAAAAAAAAAGAATACATTTCTATTATCTACTACTAAACTAGCATTAGCGAGAGGCTTGGCTCCAATAATCAATGTGTATGTAAACAAATAAATAAATCAGCTTCACGCTGTATCCCGCACACAGCAGGGTAGGCAGAGGGAACCTAGTGTTAAGACACTCTGTTCCCCAATTTCCGCTGAATTCTGGAGCCATTGCGTGTTGAGTGGCAGAACTCAAAGCCGCGCTTTAACACAACACCAGAGCGAAGAAATGAAAAAAAAATATTATATAAATTTAAATAAATATTTCATCTCCTCGAGTAGGGATCGAACTCACAACCAATCGGTTTTACAGTCACACTTTGCACCCTTACGCCACGACTGGCCTCAAAAAAGTAAACAAACAAACAAAACACACACACCAGGAATACCACCTTACATTAAGGTATCATTAAACCAACCGACTCTTAGTAAGTGGGTAGCTATATCTGCAATATCCCGCACCGTACATCCAATAGACCGATTGTTGTAGCAACATCCTTGAGTACCGCTCACCGGCACGCAACCGGGCCAAGAACACTTCCTTTCGTTTTGCTAACACAGAATTGTTATAATTTACTATGAGCAAATGAAACGGCTTGCTTGCGACATGCCATGAGTACTGAGTATTGACTGACTTGTAAAGGCAATATAATGTTGATCAAAAGTTATATTTTTTTTTAGTTTCACGCTCTATCCCGCACATAACAAGGTAAGCAGAGGGAATCTGGGAATCTAGTGTTAGAACACTCTGCTCATATTAAGATATTTTCGTTCCCCACTTTTCAGCGTGTTCTGGAGCATTGCATGTCGAGTAGCGGAATTCAATGCTGCATTTCTTCTTAATATAAAAAAACGAATATATATATATATATATATATATATATATATATATATAATCTTCTTCATTTTTAACCGACTTCTTTAAGAAAAGGAGGTTATCAATTCGACTGTATTTTTTTATGTTTGTAAACCGATTTTTGTGATCCTTTTTTTATTTTNTAGGTTTAAGCAGCTCATAATAAATTACGCCCTGCTGATCCCACCAAATGCAGAGAAGAAGCTTAGAACCATGGATATTTGGTTTTGGCGACGATGTTGATGCGTGACCCGGCATGCCCCACGATTTTTTTCGCTTTGGATTGTCGTAGTGTATCCACTTTTCATCCCCAGTGACGATACGGTGTAGAAAACCTTTTCTCTTTTGCCGTTGAAGCAACAATTCACACATAAGAAAACGTCGTTCTACGTCTCTCGGCTTCCCCTTGCTTTTGGATCATTCTTAACGCATTTAAACGTTTTGAAACTGTTGACGCATCTACTTGTAATATTTTCCCGAGCTCTACTAACGTCTGACATGGAACTTCTTCAAGCAATGCCTCCAATTATCCATACTTTTGAAGCGCCTAAACCTGTCTCTGCACGTTGTATTCGACAAAGCATTGTCACCATATGTTTCAACGAGAATTTTATGTGCTTCTGCTGCAGATTTTTTCTGAATAAAGCAGTGCTATAAAATTCCCCGTAAAAACACTTTACTTGGCACATAAGTACACATTTTCACAAAGGGAAAATAAATATGTAGTTGACACTGTAGTAAACACTATTCTACTATAATTTGAGGTTACATATAGTACTACTTTGGTGATTCGTTACCGTACGAAATTCCATGCACAGAGTGCCACAACATCATCTTTCAAAAAACAGCGAACTTATTCAACGTCTTAATAGATATTTTATTTTATTAAATAATTTTGTTAAATATTTTATTTGACAAAATAATAATAATGGGTTATTCTTGTGCCCCATTAGAGTGAATCGGAGTTGGTTGGAAGACGAAGAATGGTTGTTAGTCAAATTCAACTCCGAAGAATATTATTCTTAATTCACTTTACGCAATAGTTTGACCCCACTTGGGAATATATTTAAGCAATTCTAATACCAGTTATATCGTTGTATGGCGTTGTTGTTCCTTAGGTTCCACTACTAAGTCCGTTCAAGAAAAACGTGGAGACGAGTTCTACTAAAAGTATTTTAACTCTGCGACGCTGTTATCGTCTTCCATTTTTAGATCATTAATTACTTAAAAGTAAGCAGAAGCGAAAGTCGTAAAACGTCTCTCAACCAGACCAAATTAACAACGATATATATTCTAAATAAAAAGATATTTTTCAGGCATTTACTTTACAAATGCGTGAAATGAAACCTAATATAAGATAACTCGAAAATACCACCATTACATCTCATGAAAACATACATACATTCTTTAACGTATTAAACTGACATTTCACAAGCATTCCTAAACTCGAACAAAGGATTTTATGACTTAAGAAAAATAAGAAAGGAAGGGACAAAGGAGAAAACAATTTTGTGGAACGCAAAATTGTCTTTAGTCCGTCGAGATGACATTCTCTAGAATAGCGCTCCTCTCTGAATACTCGTGGACGTGTGCATCATATTGCATTATTATTATATCCTACAAACATATATTGTGATCGGATAAGAGCAGTAAAATGGGTAAAGGTAATGGAATAAGATTTTTGATTTTGAAACGTTTTAAATGAAAGTCTTAAACCAGATTCATTTTGTATATTTAATGTTGTACATTTCTGGAAACGCGACTTTTGGGACACTTTGTCGTCTTTGTCCGGTGGTCACTGTGGTAACTGAATATGACAGTTGCACATCCAGAAATTTGCTAGAATTTTATATATTTTGCTTTTACCAGTTTGAATAAATAAAGACTAATGTTGAAATCTATTACGTTATATGCAATAACAATAGAAAAACAGGCAAAATGTGGAAATCAGTTTCTTTATCAGCCTTACTCACACTCTATTCCACATACAATAGACAGTGAGAAACTAGTGTCAATCCACTAGTTTCTCCGGTTTCCGTCCCACTTTAACATATTACGTGGCGAGTGTAACAATTCAACGCTGCAAATTGTCATACTGGATGATATGACGAATGAAAATGAAATAGACTGTCCCACTGCCCCAAGATGACCATGTTGGCTGTGGGAGTGTTTTAACTCTATGTATCTAAACAAATCAGGTAAAAAACCGATTCTGCTAAAACAAAAATACTACAGCAAATTTGAAATAGAACCGACAATTAAATTAGGCGCGAATGTTCCGCCAGTCATTTGACTTTGTGGACGGGCGAGTAATGAAAGCTTTGATCACGCTCCAACGAACACGTTGTTTCTTTTGTTCACTCGTTATTAACTATCTATCGCTGTAGTATAGGATGGTGTAGGATTTTGTTTTGTTTTGACGCGTATAGCAGAGTAGAAGCTAGTGTCAAGATATTACGTTCTCCGCTTTCCGTCCGTATATACTACCGTATATCTGTATGTAGGAAATTCTTTCGTTACTGAATGAGTAAAAGACAACGTACAGCCGGGGTAGCATGTTGAAATTTGGTATATAGGTACCTTGAGGAGTGTAGGGAACCACTGAGACAGGATTTTTTAAAATTAGGTACTACGCCAACAGGAAGAAAATGGGTTTTCGCGTTTAAAAGTTCACATAAACGAAATTGCGCACGGTACGGTCGCCACTATTACCGTATATACGTAAACACTGCGTCATACTGCCAACAACATATATTTAAAATTAAATACAATTTCCCCACTTTACCTTGATACATCGCCAGAACCATTAAAGAAATGAAAACACACAATTTAATAACATATCAATTATAACAGTCTCGATGCAAATAATCGAATAAACAATGAAACGTATGAAGAGACGATTTAACCAATTATAAAGAACGATACGTTACAGTTATCGAATACATGTGTATTCATTAATGTGAAGAATGAAAATCGATTTGTGGGTAATATAATAGCTTCGGTTTATCTTTTCTACTTTCAGTTCGATTGTAATTAGCATTGTGCCGAGCCCTTTGGGATATTATCTTTATTATGTGTTTATACCAGTCGTGGGGCAGGGGCACAAGTGTGTAATAAACGCGACAGTTTGTGAGTTCGATTTCCACTCGTGGAAGTGAAATATTTTTATATTTTTTTATTTCCAGTTTTCTGCTCTGGTGTCGAGATAAAGCGCGTCGTTGAGTTTCGACACTCAACACGCAATGCATCTAGAATTCGACGGAAAATAGGAAAGGGAGTGCCTTAACGCTAAACATATTCTGCCTACCCTGATGTGTGTGGATATTGCGTGAAGCTGAAAATAAAAATAAATAAATAAATAACTGTGTATACACCCTTACAGTTTTTTATACCAATATACTCATCGTCTGAGGTTGTTGTTGTAGCGTAGTAGGACAGAACCTCGTTGTAAATACGACAGCTAGTTGGTTCGACTCCAATTCGGGGGAATGATTATATTTAAATTGTTTTCATTTCCCCGTTCACAAGCAATATTTTGAAGTTTGCTTCTATTTGATTGCCAAATATCTATGCGCGATTCACAGCCACACTGCTATGCGGCAAAAGCATAAATCAGCTTTGGTTTTTATTTACTTACCAAACGAAGTGTTAAGTGGTAGGCAGATGGACCCTGGGAACCTAGTGTTAAGAAACTCTATTCCTACAAGATCACTTTCGTTCCCCAGTTTCCCTTGAACACCGGGGACATTGTGTGTTGATTTGCAGAACTCAACGCCGCTCTTTGCCTCGTTAACAGAGCGAGTAATTAACAATATTAAATATTACATTATACTAAAATGTCCGATATATTAAAATTTATATATACATATATTATAGAATAACTTACAACCACTTCAATTTTAGAAAATGAGAATTGAAAGGCTTGATTCAATTTATTGAAATGACAAAGGAGTTTAGAAGCTGTATTATGAGTATTTTACACTAATGAGCTCGTCGTACATGTCATTGAATAGTTTCGTTGAATAGATTGCTTTTGTTTTACCACCTATATAAAGTTAGAGATATTATAAGGGCTTGTATTTATAAACTTTGACTAGTTTTTACCCGCGGCTTCGTTCTCAAATATAAATAACTAAGTTATGTATGATACATGAATCAAAATACTTTTCGGTTTTATTAAATTTCAATTAAATTAAAATCAGCTTCACGCTGTATCCCGCACACAGCTGGGTAGGCAGAGGCAACCTTGTGTTAAGACACTCCGTTCCCCACTTTCTGCCGAATTCTGGAGGCATTGCGTGTTGAGTGGCAGAACTCAACGCCGCGCTTAACCTCGACACCAGAGCGAAGAAATGGAAATATAAATTTAAGTAAATATTTCATCTCCTCGAGTGGGGATCGAACCCACAACCAGTCGGTTTTGCAGTCACATCTCGTGCCGCTGCGCCACGACTGGCCTCGTAACTGTAACGGACTGTAATATATATTATTTTTAATAAAATATAATATTGTAATGTTTAAAAATATCTTATAAATAAATATTGTCATTGTGACGTAAGTGAGATAGTGCCTGACTGTTGTATGAAATTGGATGGAAAGTGAAGAGGACCTTACTCCGTCTTTCAATAGTCATCAATTTATAAAATATAGATAGATAGTTTCAAAATAAAACTAAAAAAATACGCTTTATCACCCCTAGCTTTATTATTAAAACAGCTACACCAAGTGCTATAGACTGTGGTTTAAGAATTATATTAGCCGAAGCTCTAATGGGTTACTAGTAGTAGTACCTTTGAAGAGTTCCACCATTCGGTTCCTGGCTGTATCATCAGGCTAGCTACGACGTATAACTACTAAGTTTTATGATTTAAATTCAGTTCCTTATATTTTATTACATAGATACAAAGTTACAAGTCGACCTAATAATAACATGTTAAAAAGACAACTTCTTATGAAATATTTTTCAATTTGTAATTATTTTCGCAAATTAAATAAGAATATATGCAAGATAGAAAAAATATATTCTAAGTAAGCTGAGGACGTCGTGGCGCAGAGGTACATATTGGGGATTTCCACAATCTCCAATAGAGCATTTGAAATGTTTAATACTTTTACATTTCCTCTCTTCGACAGTGAGGCAATGCGAGGCGTTGAGTTATGCCACTCAACACGCATTGCCTTCAGATTTGGTGAGAAATGGGGAACTGTCTTAATGAAAATGGAGTGTCGTGACACTAAGTTCCCAAATTTCTTCTGACTACCCAGGTATGTGTGGGATACAGTGTAAAGGGAAAAAAATGTATACATATATAAGTAAAATAAAAAATGAAATTTCTGGTCAAGGACATCCTTATCAAGTGTCCTATCCGCTAGTATTGAGCGGGCTTTTTCACGCTCGTGTATATCGATGTCTGTTGATAAGAGCCGTATCTTTATGGAGATATTGATTTTTTGTTGGCTTAACCTAAATGTGAGACGACGTGTCATTTGTAGTTTTAGTGTGGTTTTTTTTGTCGTGTATGTGCTGTTTTAGCTTTACGCTGCATATAGCAGGGCAGCCAGAGGGAACCTGGGAACCTACTGTAGATTTCCATTTTCATTTCCATTTCCATTAAGACACCTCCGTTCCCCACCTTCCGCCGAATTTGTGTATTGAGAGATGGAAAAAATAAATATTTGCATTTTCTCAAGTGGCGTTTACAGTTTATTTAAATATACATATAATACATTCGAATCACCAACAATTAGCGGACAATGATGGAAGTCAAAACTGTGCTATATTTTCTTTGTACTAGAGTAGAATTTTTAACACTGAGTACCCTCTGTCTTCACTGCCTTACGGGAAAAGACGTGAAGCTGTTTTATTTTTAATATTAAATGAAGTTATTAACATTGTACCTATTAATTATTATACCTTAATTTCTTTAAAAATATATAATAACATTTCTTCCTTTTTTAACTTAACTGAATAATGTCGTTTTGTTAGAGTTGACCACAGTGTTATACGAGGAAAGCTTGTCACGTGATTCCCATATATTAATGTAATTTGTCTTTCGCGTGAGTAATTCTTTTAGTTTAAATCTAGAGAAGCAACTGGATATTTCGCTTTATAAAATGAAATTATAAAATTTTGATAAAATTATTATATAGTTTATACTATATAGTTTTATGATTTTGTTGTATTCAGAGTTAACTATAATATAAACATTTTGAATGCCGTCGCGTCGTGGTGCAGTGGAACAGTGCCGGACTGTGATTGTGACGGTTGTGATTTCGATTCCCACTTTGGGGATTGAATTATTTTCATTTCCTCACTCTGCTAATACAAGACACATTGTTGAGTTCCACAACATCAACGTTCTCGACTCGAGAATTGTAGAACGGAGTCACATTTGATGGGAAACGGAAGTAGCGTGGCAAGCATCGTATAGTTCACCCAAATGTTACTGCTGCCAGTTTCAATCAGCAAGTAAATTCCATATAGTTTCGGATTTAAATTCACTTTATAAAATAACAATATATACTTTTATTATTTAAGAGAAATAAATTTTATATTTTTAAATATAAATTGTTATAAAATACATAAAAAAAACACTCTTCCGAATATGCATCCGGTTATTGATCCAACAGCTAAACGATAACCTCTTAAGATGTTGTTCGAGGCTTTTCGCTATTAAACTGTTAACTGAAACCACTATCGGCACAGTGCATTATAGTCACATTGATATCCAAATTTATATATAATATTATTAAGTAGAGCTTTAGGTACAGCTTACAAAAACATTTACAATTCCAATGATTACTCTTTATTCCGCACACAGTAGAGTAGGCAGAGGGAGGATAGTGTCAATACTTGAATGAGTAGCGGAGCTCAACTCCCACCCACACCCACGTGTGGGGATCGAACTCACAACATTTGCAGTTAGACATAGTACCACTGCGCCACGATAGCCTCGTTACAGGTACTGTACCGTGCAATTAGAATATCTGTTCTTTAAAATTAAAGATTGACAGATTACTTATATAAAATTTTACCGTTATTATCAAAAATCATTAAAAGTGAAAATTTTAAATTCATGATTGGCGACGTCAAATCCCTTCAAGTTAAAAAATTTTACATGTTTTTTAAAAAAAAATTAAAATCGTCTATTTAAATAAAGATTCATTGCGATATAATAAAACTTTATTAAATATCTAATATAGGTACATACATACATACATACATATATATATTATATATATTTATGGATTCAAAATTCAAATTCATAAAAGTATAATAAAAATTCTATACTACTTTAATATATTAAAGAATAATTTTCAAATTTAAATGCAAACAGTGCTAAGGACATGGCTATGGCAAAGGTTGACCGTCTAGTCACGACGTCTTCCGCGAAAGAAAGGCGGCGTTGTACGTGCGATGGCGCTCTATGATGCAATATTTTATTTCCGCATCTATTTTGCGGAGTTCAAGATATATGTTTTTCCGCTCTCAGTTTGCTTTGAGGTGTAATATGAATTCGTGGTATTTGTTAGATATGACGCTAACATGACTGTAGACGCGTCGGCTGTAGGTTCGATTCTACGTATATTTATTTATTTTTTCTCGCTCAGGTAAGCCAACAAAGTGAGGAGTTCAGTCTGTCTCTCAACGTTAGTAACGTTTAATGACAGAACGTGTCTTGACCTAGGTGCCCTCTGCCTATCCTGCTAAATGCAGGATACAGCTGACGCAAATAAATCTATTAATTGATCATAGATCGATGTATATGGGATAGTTGTGGGTTCGATTTCCACTTCATAAATAATTATATAATATGTACAAAAAGCGCGGCGATGAGTTTCGAAAATATTATTTTAATGAATTTATTTTTTTACATATAGAAGATCTACGTCAAAAAAACATTCACATTTAGAAAATAGCACTTCAGTTTTATTTCATATAAAAAGATAGAGAACCTCCAGACTTTGACAAAGAAATTATTTACAATAGTAATAGGACGGAAAATTTAAACAGTCCTGTCGGGATGACTCTGCCAATTAAGATGTAATTGGTTCAATTATAATACTAAACTTAGAATTGGCGTATTACTGAATACCTATAATACTTATTGATATAATTATATATTTATTTGAAGGCAGTCATGGAGCAGGGTCAAAGGCGTGCGACTGTAAATTCCACAGTTTTGAGTTCGATTTATGCTCGAGAAAATGTAATATTTAATATTCTCATTTCCTCATTCACTCAACATACAATCCAGAATTGAGATGTTTTCTAAAAAATGTATCTTTTCCTTCTTTTAAAGTGTTGTGGAATAACTTTAAAAAAAGTTAAAATATTATTATTAGCGGAAACATGTAAAACCCCCCTACAAGGTGATAACAACATTAAATAAGTTGTAACAATCGTGTAAGAATTTTGACATATTTTAATGAAAATGGTTTAGTGGTCAGGGCGCTTAGATAGTTGCATGAGGCGCATTTTCAATTTCTGCTACATTAAAATTTTTACGCAGTTTCTTAGAAAATATTTTTAAAACTTAAAAAATGTTAAAAAAACCTTATTATAATTACCTTTATATTTATATACTTTATTTTTTTACTAAGAAAGAAATTCGATTACTAATTAATCATAAACAAATTGATAGATTGAAGACAAAACAGGAAAATCGATACGACATCTCAGTGTATCTCTTCAATTATAATATACTTTGATAAACAACATGAAAAAGTCAAAATAACTTCGACTGTGTACGACGTGCTCTTGACTTTACAGTAAAGAAAAGTAAGAAAAATCCAAAGAAAATCAAGTATATTTTAAGATACAAAGTGAATGTATAACATAACTAACTTGACGCCTTTGTAACAACAAAGTATTGTACAAAAAGAGTCGTATCGACGTCACGTAATGATATGCAAACTGTTGAGTGTCTGACGCCGATATTCTGGACTTTAGAGCACTAGTTGAATAATCTCCAGATTTATATTCTTATGATATTATATAAATATGGAAAAATAATCGATAGAAAGTGAATATATAATATCTATGTAGAATAAATATGTTTGAGTTTTATAAAATTTAGTTTATTTAATAAAATATATTTAAATTTAAACAGATTTGGCGTCAAAATGACATTATTCATGTGTTTAGTAGACTCGTATGTTTTGTAATTTATTTTGTAAAGGTTAATTATCAATTATCTACACACACAACAAAAAAGAATGTGAGAATGTAATCATAACATTTTGTTGCGTTTAAATAAATGTTTACTTTTCACTAATTTAAAGACAGTGCATTTGTATTAGTCTAATCGAATTTAAATAATTTAAACAAATAACTGCAAAAAAACAAACTTTACAAAAACAACATTTTTACTTTAAATTAATAATATATAATAACATTTTTCTCTTCAACTTATTATATATTTTTTTAAATTTTTTATTAGCTTCACCTAGCTGTATCCCCCACCATCCCCCATGTATGGTTACCTAGTGCTAAGATAATCCATTCCTATTAAATCACTTGCGTTCCTCACTATTCTTAATATTGTATACTTCACACACAAGCGTGTGACCGTAAACGCAACGATTGAAAATGATATCCACTCGGGGAAATCAATCATTTAATATTTGAATTATCTCGTGCTAAGCACTAGGTTCCCACTATCCACCACAGGGTAGCGGGGTAAATGCGGGATAAAGCGTGAAGCTAAGAAATGTACTTCCATTTTCTCCAGTAGGTAAAACAAGCGGCCAGAATTAGCACGTTTATTAGCGGCGCGAAAGCTCGAGAGTACTACACTATATAGCTACTAGCGTAATGAGGACTTTATATTCTACAAATATTACATCGCATTTTGGATACCTTGAAACTAGTTTTAGTTATATAACGGTTTTTGAACAACAAATATGTGAGTAACAGAAGAATCTTAACAGAAACGGAGTGTCTTAACACTAAGTTCCCCGGTTCCTTATATGCTAGGTATAACATATTTTGTGCGGGATACAGCGTGAAGCTAAAAAAATGAATAACAATAATTTTATAATATAGCTCTTTTTTTGAGACATTTTTATGTCTTTTTCATTGATGAGGTATGTTATCAACAAGATGATTTCCTGTGTTTGCTTTATTTCCTTCTGTCTGGTGCAGCATTGATGCAATCATATTTAAAAAAAATGAAGTGATATATATCAATAATTATATTAGATTTATTTACGAACGTTTTACAATTGCGAATCCTGAAATTATTTGCAAAAGTACAAATGCGTCATTATAGCAAAAAAATTAAAAAGTTCAAGAAATATTCTAAAACAATAGATTTTCTTTGAAATTAATGAAAATATAAAAAAATTAAGTAGTCTATGTGATTTTAGTGTTTTCTATAAAAAAAATAGAAAACTAAAAGCATAAAAAATATTTCTTATACATTTCTTACGTACCTTACGTAACTTGTGCATAACGACCTACCTCAACGTGTCGTAGATAGGGCAAGGGCGTGACGCTAGGCGCGAGTGACTCCGTATACGACACGCTCTAATAGAGGCGACGCGTCGTTTTAAACTTTAAAGTATAGAAGTTTCTAGAATTATAAACTGTAAAGTTTCATTGTAAACTTAGTTAAGGTCAATTGGCTAGAGGAAAATATGAAAGTTATTTCTGTACTTCATTTTTAAATTTAATTTCAAAATTTATTTGAATAAGCTTTTGAAATTTAAAAAAATAAAATTAAATCAGCTTCACGCTGTATCCCGCACACAGCAGTGTAGGCAGAGGGAACCTAGTGTTAAGGCACTCCGTTCCCCACTTTGCTGAATTTTGGAGGCATTGCGTGTTGAGTGGCAGAACTCAACGCCGCGCTTAGCCTCGACACCAGAGCGAAGAAATGGAAATATAAATCTTAGTAAATATTTCATCTCCTCGAGTGGGGATTGTGGGTTCGCCACAACCAGTCGGTTTTACAGTCACACTTAGTGCCGCTGCGAGAGTTCTAAATAGGTGAACAAAGGGACTCGTGTCACAATGGGACAGAATGTGACTGCAAAAGCAATGGTTGTGCGTTCTCTTCCTATTTAGGGGGAGAGATTATTTTTATCTTACCGCGCTGGTAAACAATGCGGTATTTACTTCGGATACACGTCACCTAATATCTCGGATGCAGGTGGTAAGGAGTAGACCGAGTGTTTTATCCCTATTTTTCTGTTTATTTCCTGCTATATGCGGGATAAAGCGTGATGCTAGCTTGGGAAAGGATACAAAATCCTTGCAATCCAATAGGGATTTTTAGTTAGTACATTTTTAGTTCGCTATACATATAAATTAATATTTTTTTAGTATAGAATAGAAAAAGACAATGGAATGTCAAACACATTCGTAGGTTAGACATAATGTGTTAAACTTAACGACGCGATTCGTATAACTTGCCCTTGATATATGTATAGTGACGTAAATATTATTACAAATATATAAACTGCAACATAAATACACTCTTCTAATGGGATTTGAACCAGTAACTATAAAGCTATGACGTAATTTATCTACTAGATGATGAATATTATAGAAGTCCATAATTAATTTGGTTATTATAAATTTTAAGTCCGACTTGACGTGACACTTGGGACTTAATTATATTAATTTTCTCTCTTTATACATACGTAATGTTTTTTAAATTATTTCGAAATTGAGGACGCTGAACGAAGTGTATTAACACTAATATCGGAATACATCCCGGCGTTAAGCTAAAAAAATATATATTTCAGCGACGTCGCGGTATTTGCTCTTTTACTAAAACATAATTAAAATAAACCTAGAAAATCGAGAAAAAATCTGAAAATCTAACTTTTATTACAACAATTTAAAAAAAATACAATCCACGTTGAATGTAGGTGTAGGAGCGATGTTAAAATGCATACAGCGCCTGCCTCAACACGGCGCTGATAGGGCAAGGGCATCGGACGCTAGGCGTGATACCGTCATAGAGTAGGTGCGGTAGAAACGACTTATGTTCTATATAAGATTGATGAAACATATATTGGGGTAATGTAGTTATTGATATAATATATTGAGGCTTAATTTCAATTTAGAGTGTCAATTTTTTTTCTGAAAAATAATGTGTTAACCACTTAATATTATATATTTTATTAATATTTTAAAGAGATATCTATGAATATAAATGGATATTAGTAAAGAAATATATTTATAAACCTTATAAATTCTTTGTGTTGTAAAATATTTAATTCATTAATTATCACATAAAAATATTTTGTCAAAATGATCAAAAGATATAAGATTCCAGGTATAATTTTATAATGTATATTATAAATTTTTTTTAAAAATACAGATACAATTTGTGAAAATTTCCCTTATTATCCCTTATAGACATTCAAATTCATAGCCTTTTCAATTTTTTTTCACAATATACTTGTTTTCATATCCAAAAATTCTTCTACGTTCAACATTTTATTTGGATTTTCAATTCTTACGAGACTAGGCTTTAGCCTCGTATCGTGCTACTCACTTGCTCTATGAGAGTGTTGACCCCCGAGCGTGACCAGTCCGCGATCATTGCCACTGAGCCAATTGGATACTATGCCAGTAATACTACATAATACTATATAATACTAGTACATTATATACTTGTTATTGTTGTGCAACGCCGTGGGAGTTGCAGTAATGACGCTTTGAAGAATGCGGATTTTATGTGTTTTATCTTGTTTGAACTGGTTGTTAAATAGATGATGATGGGCTATTGAGTTTTTATGTTGCGATTTGTGGAGAAAAGAAGAAGAAAAAGGTGATTTGTTACTCTCTTTTCTCAGTCGTGGTGCAGTGGCCCAGCGTGTGGACTACAAACGCGGTGGTTGTGGGTTGGATTCCCACTCGAGGAAACCAATCATTTAATACTTTCATTTCCTCATTTTGGTAACATGACAAACAGCGGCGTTAAATTTCCATAGTCAACTTAAGCAGCTAAAAATATTTCCTTATTTACATCCATTTTAGTTTGTTCCAAAAGTCGTTATGATGATATCGATGTGCAAATGAAACGCATTTATTTTTCAAATTCTTTTTCAAATCTAGCTTATGAAAAGTAGAGAATGTTTTATCAGTAAATGCCCTCTGACTATTTCAAGCATGTTAGAAATCTACAATATAATATTACAACTTTTTCATCATGGCATGTGCCTCAAGAATTTGGCGGAAATTGGGGAACAGAGTGTCTTAACACTTGGTTCCCAGGTTCCCTATGCCTACCTGTGGGATAGGTAGCAAGCTGTCTGCGGGATACATATAATACAAAGTATTTCATAAGTAATACTTTTATGAAATAATATTTATTATAAAGTATTCGTTGTGTTCCAGTTGCGATACAACTTTGTTAGGACCAATTGAATCTGGGGATCTGTTATACGGAGTATTGGAAAATGAAGTCTACATTGGATAGTGGCAGTAGGGTTGTGGAGTAAATCGATTTTATTCTATTACATTTCAATGTAATAAATGTTTTAATTTTATTGTTTGTCAATTTATTTGAAAGCATTAAATTCCTTTTGGGAATGGAATAGAATTACTGGGTCCTATTTGGAAATCTGTGTAAATAGATATTTTATCTATTTTATTAATATTTTATTGTATAACCTTATTGTGATGTGTATGTCTCTACAATTGGGCGTTGCGTGGAATGCGGAGTGTTTTAAGACTAGATTTTCTCTGCCTGCTGTAGGGGGTACTGGTACGGGGTGCAGCGTGAAGCTGAAATAATTAAAACATACAACGTAACAACTAAAAACTTGAATATAATAAGAATATTAAATAAATGATAAAAGTATTATATTAAATTCTTAAATTTAAAAAAATACTATGATTTATTTGTTCTAAATGAAAGCATTAAATAATCTAACAAAGTAACTTAAAAATGTTGTTCATGACTTCTTTGTTTCTTTTTTCTTTTACTGTGTACTTTTTGATACAGAACATTTTTTTGGGAATTTCTAACTCATTTAGTTTTTTTAGGGAGTAGAACCTACACTCTCTAAGGACACTATATGAGAAATCTCGGCTTGCATCTCTTGTATGTAAGTCACTCAATAGCGAAAAAGTTATATGTTGCGATATACATAAATAATTATTATGAATAAAATATAAAAACATTTAAATGTTAAACGCCAAAATAAAAAAAAGGACTAAAAAAGAAAATAAAAAAAAAACCAGTCACACTGTGTCAGTACTTTAACATGCATTTCATAAATTTTACCTCCACCGCTCTATTTCGAAATATCGAGCAAATACGATTTGATTTTCGTTCACTACTAGCGGGCCAAATAAAGTGGAATACTGCTAGCTTTGGATGGGATTGACTGATGAGTTTCAATGTACTTTGTTGTTAGTTTCTATGAATAGTAAGTTTGGACAACATTTCTGTGTGTTCGTGTGTTTGTGTGTATGCCCAATTTGGATGGAGGATAGGGAAGTCAAAAGTTATTCTGTGTTATTATAGTGCTTTTTAGTATTTCTTTTTTCGGTTTCACGGTGTGTCTGAAGAGGAACCCTTGCGTTAAGTTCCATTATCTATTTTTTGCCATTTTTTTTAAGTATTGCATGTTAAGTGTGGGAACTCAACGCCGTGCTTTATCTATCAGAGTGGAATTGTTGGATTCAATATTTTGCTACTTATTTTACTAATATATATAATAATAATAATATTTTACAATACTTTTATATTAAATTTTCTTAAAAAAAAAGAAATAAAAAAAAGGAACAAAAACACAAAAATCAAAGAAAAATATATTCGTGCGGTTTGAACGTAATACAGATTTTATCAATTGTATATTTTATATACGAGTATGTTTTTAGATTTCATTCTCAGCAATACAATATAAGATTAAACAAAGACCACAAAAGCACTGAAGTTACATCGTATTTTCTATAAAATACTATAAAAATAGTTTTAGTAAAATATATAAATACTTAAGTAAATACCGGTTACTATGGCAACCGATACCCATTATAGGAAACGTGGTACTGACTATTGAAACCAAGCAATTAAAGTAAACAATGCAAAACAGCGAAATCTTTGGATCTTAGAGATCATTGAAACGTTCCTATTTACGTCAATTGGTATTGTGGACTTTGTTTAATATTATATTGTGAAGTATTATATAAGAACTGATGATGGTGCAGTTAAAGAAATCTATTAAATATGTCGTGAGTTCAAATAGTACTAACTATAATATCTTTTTCGTTTCTTCATTTTAACATAGTATTTAGCACAAGTATTTAGTAAATTTGGTCTTTCAATTTTAACTAGATTATAATAGTTAATTAAAGCACTTATTAAAAGTATTTTCTATCACATAATATAAGGAATATTTTTTGAGGCCAGTCGTGGCGCAGCGGCACGAGGTGTGTCTGTAAAACTGACTGGTTGTGGGTTCGATCCCCACTCGAGGAGATGAAATATTTACTTAAATTTATATTTTCATTTCTTCGCTCTGGTGTCGAGGTTAAGCGCGGCGTTGAGTTCTGCCACTCAACACGCAAAGCCTCCAGAATTCGGTAGAAAGTGAGGAACGGAGTGTCTTAACACTAGGTTCCCTCTGCCTACCCTTCTGTGTGCGGGATACAGCGTGAAGCTGATTTTTAATTTTTATAAGGGATATTAAAATAGAGAAAATTTATGAAAAGCATTTTATATCCCTCAACACAGCAAGACGGCTAGTACTAAGACATTCTGTTCCCCATTTTCTGCCGAATACTGGAGATTCTCACTTTTCAGATTCTCACAAATAAAAATATTAAATATTTTTTTTCTTAGAGTGTGGATCGAACTCACAACTAGTCGCATTAACACTTGTACCCCTGCGCCACCACTGGTCTCACTCAATAACATTATTTTTTAGATAAGATTTAACATGATAAAATTATAGTACTCTTAAACGATATCAGACAGAGCATTTTATCAAAAACAAATAAGTAGTTAAATTGCAATAAAATAACGTAATAATGCTGAAAATTTACGCCATTCAAGTTGATTTAAGATTGGATTGAAACTTGTTTGTCGAAATAGTATCCTTGTTTAGAAAATCAACTGAGCTAGTCGCCATAGATCTTACAAAACACCGTCTTGTACAAGCTAAATGCGACCCACGTGTACAATGGCCTGTGGAGTAAGCTATAGGAACTGCTAGGGTTAGGAAACTGCCACTTAAACAATTTATATTGTTAAATCCCGTTAATTATTATTTATTTATTTTTTATTTAATAATTCCAGGCCCTCGAGGTGCAGTGGACGAGGATAGTGGGCTCAATTTCCACTCGGGGGAATGATTTATTGTCATTTCCTCGCTGTAAATTTTGGTAACAAGATAGAACACGGCATTGTCATCCAACACTCAACACGCAATTTCTCGAAAAAAATTTTCGAGTGTTTCAACACTAGCTTCCCTCTGCCTACTCTGCTATATGCGGGAAACAACGTGAAACAAATTTTAAAAAAGTATAAAAGTTGCTATATATTATTGAGAATGACACTAGCCTGAGTTTGTCGTCGGTGCAAGCAATAAAGTGTGATGGAAGGCACAACATTGACGTAAATTGGCCCCCACGTATTTCTTAGAACTTCGGTCCTAGTATACTATTTGTGTATATTAAATACTTACTACTAATATTTATATCTACATATAATACTTTATATTAACATTCTAAGGAAAGTTGAGGCCGTCGTGGCGCAGGGGCGCAAGGGTGTGACTGTAACGTGACGGTTGTGGGTTCGATTCGAGAAGATCGAACCCACAACCGTCGTTTTATAATTCAATATCCCTCGAGTGGTTGAGGGAATGAATTATTAATTCTTACTATTTTCGTTTCTTCGCGCTGATACCAAAGCGTAAAATTCAGCCACTCGACACACAATGCCTCAAAAAAATCGGCGGAAATTGGAGAATGAAATATCTTAACACTGGGTTTCCACTGCTTACCAAAAAAATCAACTTCACGCTGCATTCCACATACAGCAGGCATGCGGGATACAGCGTGAAGTTGATTTTTTTAAACAAAGTTCAATAATACTATAACGAAAAGCGGAATATTTTCGGAAGAAAGAATTAATACCGTTGTGACCGTTGTGTTCTTTTCTTTGTAAACTCGTATAAAAATATTTCTACGAATGAGACACAACAAAATAGTTCTAACTATTCTTTTTTAGCTTCACGTTTTATCCCACATATAACAGTTTAAGCAAAGAAAACTTAGTGTTAAAACACTGCATTCTCGCTAATTATTTTAATACAAATAAAATATCAAATTACCCAACGAAATGCAGGAAACACGTCGTGTTTGCTACAAAATCGAGTAGCACTTCGCAATTTCCAAAGCGAGTTTGATCACCGCGTACCAAGCAACTATGATTTATCGCAGCTGTATACAATACTTTATACTTTAAATGCAACTGTTGCTCAACTTACTGTAGTTGGTTATCCTGTTTTGTTCTGTCATTTGACTAATTGTCTAACTAGTTTTATTTAAGTTTAAAATAGGTTCACGCTGTATCCCGCACGCAGCAGGATAGGCAGAGGGAACTTAGGGTTAAGACACTCCGTTCCCCACTTTCTGCCGAATTCTGGAGGCATTGCGTTTTGAGTGGCAGAACTCAACGCCGTTTATTTATATTTGTTGATTAAAATTTATTAAAATATATTAAAAGTATAAGGAGGCCAGTCGTGGCGCAGTGGAACACACCTGTGACTGTAACGCGACTGTTCGTTGTATGTTCGATTCCCGCTCGAGGTAATGACATATTTAATATTTTCGTTTCTTCGTGTTGGTGTCGAGGTAAAAGTTGAGTTGCGTTGAGTTCCGCTACATAGCATGCAATGTTTCGAAAATTCAGCGGAAAATGAGGAGCGGAGTGTCTTAACATCAGACTCTCTGTGCTTACCCTGCTGCATGCGGGATACAGCGTGATGCTGAATAAAAAAATTGTGAAAAGTATCTTGTTGATCGTTTGGTGCAGCAATGGCAAAATAGAATTAAAAAAAAAAAAGTACGCGGAAACACTTTGAAAGAGTCTTGCATTTTTTATTAAACTGCTATAATTATTGTTATACCAAAGGAGCGATATTTATTAATATAACCTTTTTAAACTAATAATAATAATTGAGGCCGGTCGTGGCGCAGCGGCACGAGGTGTGACTGCAAAACCGACTGGTTGTGGGTTCGATCCCCACTCGAGGAGATGAAATATTTACTTAAATTTATATTTCCATTTCTTCGCTCTGGTGTCGAGGTTAAGCGCGGCGTTGAGTTCTGCCACTCAACACGCAATGCCTCCAGAATTCGGCAGAAAGTGGGGAACGGAGTGTCTTAACACTAGGTTCCCTCTGCCTACCCTGCTGTGTGCGGGATACAGCGTGAAGCTAATTTAATTTAATTTAATTTAATTTTTTTAAACTAATAATAGCAGTAGGGTAGTCCAAAAATGAATAGTTCGATAGTGATTAATTGGAATTGATTCATTGATGAATTGTTTGATTTTAACAAAATTTATTTTACCACAAGGAAGTATCGGTAATCGGTAAAGAATTAGTGAAAAAGTAGAGCAGAGTTGATTGCATTTAGCTAAGTTTTTAATAATGAACCAAAATCTGTATTTTGGTTTTATATCATTGCTTATATTATATATTAACATAACATTACATTACTCTGTAGTAATGTAATGTTAATATGTAATGTAAGTAATAATATAAAATTTCAAAAATAATTTTTAAGGATCGTCACAAAAAATACTATGATATATGCCGAGATTTTGATCGTACAGTCTTATACCTCTTTCAAAAAAGCCAATAAATACAAATATGTTTTTTGAGGGAACGCGCCGTTGAGTTCTGCCACTCAACACGTAATGCCTCCAGAATTCCGCGGAAAGTGGGGAACGAACCTGACACCTGACTGCTTTTGTCTTGATACCAGAGCAAAGAAATAAAAATAACTGAATCGAATCCAAAATTACGTTGACAGTTACAACAAATATTTAACGTAAAACATACCTGCTACCACATGCCTTAAAATTTATTTTCCTTAAAACTATCATAAACCTATTCCACGAACAGCTATCTAACTTTGCGAGTCAAACGCAGTTAGATAGCGCGCAGTGGAAAGCCCCCTTTATATTTACGATACTACGGCTTCACGACATTAATGCGATCGTAAACTGTTTTATGCATCTCCAGTGATATTAGATTCCAGTTCATTTGGTGCGAAATTTCAAATAAGTTGCTAAAGAGTGATCAATATTTTCCACATTATGTAGGTAGGTAGGTGAACTGGTGTTTTAAAAAGGAAGGAAATGTTTTTTATTATCATTTATCCCTAGCCGGGTGAGCAGAGAGAAGGGAGAATCAAAAATATATTCATTTTTTTTAATTATAAACAATCAAACCTTGTATGAAAACTAAAACTCATATTTTTTTAGCTTCATGCTTAGCAGGTTAGACAGAGGGAATCTAGTGTAAAGATACTCTGCTCCGCATTTGGACACTTCCATTCCCCACTTTCTGCTGAATTCTTGAGACATTGCGTGTTGAGTGGTGGAACTCAAGGCCGTGCTTTGTCTCGTTACCAAAGCGATGAAAACATAATATACAATATTTCAATACTTTCCCAGGCCAGTCGTAGCTCAGGGGCACAAAGTGTGACTGTAAAACCGACTGGTTGTGGGTTCGACCCCAACTCGAGGAAAAATTTACGAGGAAATATTTATTTACATTTATATTTTCATTTCTTCGCTCTGGTGTCGAGGCGAAGCGCGGCGTTGAGTTCCGCCACTCAATACGCAAGGTTGTTAATTCGTATTTAATAACAATATCACTACATAATCATATTATAAATAAGTATCTTAACAGCTAAGTAAATCGCGTTGACGGGTAATCTACTTAAGTTGCTTACGAGATTACACGTTGACCCACCTTCATTGTGTGGTGTGTATGGCTGGGCGTAGTATAAGTGGGGAGTAATTAAATAAGTTTTTTTATAATTTCATGCTGTATTGCGCATAAGGTAGGCTAAGGGAACCTAGCGTTAAGACATTTCGTTTCCCACATACCGTCCAATTTTCGAGACATTTTGTGTTGAATAGTGGCACCTAATGCTGTTCTTTGTTTGGTAAAAAAGTGAGGAAATGCAAATATTCATTATTTCATTTTCTCGAGTTGGAATGGAATCAATAACCCTCAGGTTTACAGTCGTGTCCAGTGCGTACAATGCGCGTCGGGTCCAGTGTCACCCCTCAACACGCAATGCTTCAAAAAGTGTTTTAATGTGCAACGGAGTGTTTTTTACTACGTTCCCTGATTTTCTCCGCCACCTTGAGGATAAAAAGGATAAAGGATAAGGATCAAAGTGTCTCAATACAATTTTGTTTCCTTCCACTAAATTATATAGTTTACAAAAATAAATATCTCAGGACAAAAGATTGGTTACTTCTTTATTAAAATAAAGATTTTTTTAGATGTCTATAGTAGATCAAATAACATATAAGATTTAACAGGCTAACACACTATAGCTCTTCGAGGAAATCAAGTGAAGTAAGTTATTCAATGGGAACGCTACGTAGCTAGGTCAGCAGGTAGTCGCTTATGGTCTAAGGCATCGGTTCCCAACCAGTGGTCCGTGGACCAGTAGTGGTCCGCAGCAGCTATAATATGGTCCGCGAATGATTTAAAATTTTGATATTTGAGCAAAGTCTGCCTACAATTAAGTTGTTTCCTCAGTAAAACACTAAATATTTTGACATTTAAATGTAATATACTTTGAAATTCATTGATTTTTAATATTTACTTAAAAATTCATACGAAATGTCAGTGGTTTTTTTTTTTTACTTTTGACTTTGAAATTAAAATTTTTGTTTCACTAATAATTTATTTTTATTATACTTACAAAGTGGTCCCTGCTAACAAGAATTCTATAACAGTGGTCCCTGATCAAGAAAAAATTGGGAACCCCTGGTCTAAGGCGATTACGTGTCTATGTTTTTTCTCATGATTTACTCGAGCTTGGGTTATGCTGATATGCAGTTTGTGGGATTTAAAGTATTAGGCATCGTCTGCAACTTTGTTAACGTCGATTTTTTTAACTTCACGGTGTATCCAGCACATAGCACATAACGGTAGACAGAGGGAACCTGGGAACGTAGATTTAAGATATTTCACTCTATTCACATTAAGACTTTTTGCCCTACGACTGGTCTCTAACTTGCTAAAGTCATATGCTGATGTTGAATGGAGAGTTCCGTTATTTCGAATTGCGGTAAGTATATCAAAAAATCTCACTTAGTACTAAACACTCTCTAACCTACCTACGTACCAAATTTAAATTTTCTTAATCAAGTAGATTCGTCCGGGTTGTGTCAGTCACTTAGTAACGAAAGATTTTGGTAATTTATGTAGATTTTTTAAATTTCTTTACCTATCTTTATTAAAAAACTTTTAACAGGTATATTTAAGATAATTATTTGAATTGAATTATTTTAGTTTAAAATTTATTATTTTCAATATGTAAATACCAATAAAATAACACGTTTTTATATTAGTCATCTGTTTTCTTTAATTGGTTGCTTTTTCTGTTTAGCAGGATAGGCAGTTCACTCAATTCCATTCATGGCAACAAATTATTTTAATTTTTCTCTCTGTTAGCAGAATTAAATCTTCTGAAGAAAGCTCAGCCTTGAGTTCCACCACTCAATACGCAATATCTTGAAATCTGGAAGGAAGGTGAGTAACGGAGTGCCTTCTCACTAGGTTCCCTCTCCCTACCCTCTTGTACGCGGGAGCGTGAAATTAAACTATATTTTTTTTTAACTACCGCTTTATCTAGGTCTAAAAGCCTCGTTAAACAGTATTATTGTTTCATTTATGTGTCTCTCTAACACAACTAAGTCATGTACAATAACAAATGATATTGTACTGTGGTATTATGCACTTGAGTGTAAATTGCATATTATGTTGATTCAATGCATAATATAATTATTATGTTGCTGTCTAACAAAGGTGCCTCTATAGTGTCTAATGTCTGTATCCAAGCTGCATTTGGTGTGATTTGTATGTTTGTTTATTTATATTGTGCGAAGAAAATTAATTTCTTTTGTTGAAAGGAAACTGTTATTTAGAAAAATAAATTTTTGAGTTAAGAAAATGTGTGAGTTGAGGCCAGTCGTGGCGTAGGGGCACAAAGTGTGACTGTAAAACCGACTTGTTGTGGGTTCGATCCCCACTCGAGGAGATAGAAATATTTACTTAATTTTATATTTCCTTTTCTTCGCCCTGGTGTCGAGGCCTCAAGAATTTGGCAGAAAGTGGGGAACGGAGTGTCTTAATGTCGTAATATTAGGTTTTCTCTGCCCACTCTGCTGTGTGCGGGAACCTGATTTATTATTTAGAAAATATCTTCGAAATGTATTTCAAATTGTGACTACCTTATTAAAATGTCTATCAATTCTTAATTATTATAAAATTAAAATTTCTTTACTTTACCCTGACGTAAAAAATATTTGTTAAATAAGATGACGTACCTGGAAATAAATAATTTGAAATATAATTATTTATTTTGTTATTTGATCCCGCGCATTGAGAATTGAATAATATCCAGTTCGTCGTTCTAATAACAAGACATAGCACGGTGCTAAATTAAGCCGAAAAATGAGAATTTTAACACTAGATTCCTGTTACTAACCCTGCTATAGGTGTTATACACCGGAAACTAAAAAAAATTCAATGTAAACATATAATAAGACAGTAAAAATATTTTGTCTGTATATTTAGTATTTTAAGTAAATCGATTTATTTAAAGTAAATTGCTTTTTGTATTTATAAAAATAATAAGGAGAAGGTGGTTAAATCAGTCTCAAGCCAGCAGAGTAGCGAAAAGAATTGCTTTATTGACCAAAAATATTTTATTCGTTAAGGACACTTAAGCATTTAAGTAAATATTCCATATATTAATAATATTTGTGTATTGATTTATTTCATATTATTATACATTCAACTTGAAATTTACGTGATGGAAGCCACGGGCAACATCTATTTATTTTACTTAATATGCAATAATTCTTGAAGCGAAAAATGAATCGTGTGATCGAGTGATAAGATATTTTTAGCTTCACTCTGTATTCATCATATAGTATTTAGGCAAAGGGAATCTAGTGTTAAAACGCTCCGTTTTCCACTTTCCACGAGTCGAAATCCAACTGTTTTGTTTGCAATTAAACGCGATCCCACCTCGCCACGACGGTTTCAAATATTAATAATAAAATTAATCAATAATCAGCTTCACGCTGTATCCCGCACACAGCAGGGTAGGCAGTAGGCAGAGGCAACCTAGTGTTAAGACACTCTGTTCTCCACTTTCTGTCGAATTCTGGATGGTGTTGTGTAGTGTAGTGGCAGAACTCAACGCCGCGCTTTGCCTCGACACCAGGGCAAAGAAATGGAAATATAAATTTAATTAAATATTTCATCTCCTCGAGCGGGGATCGAACCCACAACCAGTCGGTTTTACAGTCACACTTTGTGCCGCTGCGCCACGACTGGCCTGGATTAATAAAAACTACTTTTCATACTAACGACGGGTGGGAACTGGCAGTAGTATAATAGAAAGGGTCATAAAGTTTACGCAAGCGGAGTGGCGGGCGGCCGCTAGTTTATAATAAATGACTGAGTGTCTGTCCCGTTTCCTTTTCCTTAGTGTCGCAATCAATTTCCATAAATCGATGACATCACTACACTATGAGGTAACAATTTAAATTGCTCTAGGTAGATGACCTGAGTGCAAAGGTAATAAATACCATATAAAATGGAATTAAGGCCTTTTTAGACTTAACTATATTTTTATGATTTATCTTCGTCAGCCTATACAGTAACCACAGTGATAAGAAAAAGGCAAAATTTTTCGTGCGTACTGTGTGTTAAGTAACGCAACTCAACGCCGCGCTTTGTTTTCTTACCAAAACGAGAAAACTAAAAATAAATAACTCCTGCAAATGGAAATCGAACCCAGAAACAACGCGCATTATTTTATACGAATTACGGATATGTTGTACGAAACTATATTTAATAAAGCAAAGTATGAAAGCAACTTTAATAATATAATGAGAAACAAACGTGAGGAGGAAAACGGATGTTATTAAATGGTTATTTTTAACTAATATAGTAATAACAAGTCAGTACACGTGATTTTCTAGTAATTTCTACGTGGTTATATTCTATAATATCTTTAATACAAATTTTTGATGCCATCGTGGCGCAGTGATAAAGCCTTTAACTGTTAACGCGATGGTTGTATGTTCGATCTATATTTGGGGGGAATGATTGTCTTTTCCACGCTCTGGCAAAATAAAGTGCGGTGTTGATATCCTATTACACAGTTCATATGTGTTTAATTTGCATCTAGTGATAAGACACTCCGTTCTCAGGTTATAGTTACACAAATTAAAAAAGACAAACACTGAGTTACCAAATATCTTCTGCCTGCTCTGCTGTGTGCGGGATACTGTGTAAAGTTAAATATTATTATTTCCCCCGTTAAAGATTGAACCAACAACTATCGTTATGATAACTACCGATACCGATAACTACCATGATGATTTTTTTTTCATCTTTTCTTAAGCAATTTAATTACTATTATGTTCTTATTTTTTCGTAATGGTTTTTGTTTTATCTTTTTTCATATAAAGAGTTGCAAAAACCTTTTTAAATATCAAATATCGAAAGTAACTAAATTTGAATAAAACTGGAACTTTTAGGTCTCTAACATTAAGTGAACTTGTATTTTACTCTTTTAGTTTGAAAGTTGATACTTTCACTTATTTCTTCGATAAGAATAAAATTCTCCATTTTATAAAACTAAATTGAACTAATATGAATTGTTAATTGGAAAATTGAATAAAAATTTTAAAGTTTGTTATAATTGGTTGTTACTCAATTATTATTTAGTACCTTTTCTATTTTAATGTTTTTTTAAGACATATATGAATACGTAGTTCATAGAAATAGTTCTAAGTTGGTATATATAATTTAAAGGCCTTTTCTTTAGGCTTCATATGTAATTTATTCCATGAAAGTATTTGTACAAACTTATATTTTATGAGGAAGGTGCTGTAAGTATATATAAAACTAGCTCCATAGATGTCAAACAGAAGTTATAAACATCATACATTTTTTTAAATTGTTTTTGTTTTATTGTTTTTGTGTTTAAGTTGTTTTTAACAGTAAAATCTGTCCAATCTTTTATGCAATTTGGTTGATTTCCAAGAGGTGTTGGTTACAATGCCGTTTCTCATCCTGTTAAAATTTTTCCATACTTCTGAATATTTTTCTTTCCTTGATGTGTGAATAGCACTAAAAACCCTGTTTTTTTCCCATTTAAATTTCAGAAAACCGTTTTGGAGTGCTCCCATATACTCCCCAAGAAACCTATGTTTTAGTGCTAAGTCTCAAATAGGAGAAATAAAGTGTTATTACTATAAAATTTAAAATTTTAACCATCGACTATTGTAAAAAAAAAACAGGTTCACGTGTTTTTATCGCATAGCAAGATACACAGAAGGATTCCAGTATTCTTCACCATTCACCTAGTTCTTAATAAAATACGTGCTATGTGGTGAAACTCAATACCGAGCTTTGTCTTGTTGCGAGAGCGAGGAAATAACAATCATAAATTTCCACGAATGTGAATTGATTTCACAGCCCTGTCGTTGTGTCCCACTGCACCACGACAGCCTCATTGCAAAATACGCTGCAACAGCACCAAAGGCATCCCTGACCACCACATTTTAGCTAATTAAGCATGTTACACCACCACATACCCAATATCCATCAAACGAATATCTACAATAATGATACGACTCGCTAAGCAATATGGCAATTTCTAAAGCACTCCAATACCCAAGTGGGATACCGCGCCGTCTATACGCCAATTGAATGCAGATTCAATGCCAAATAAACTTAACATATCCGAAGTAATAGACCGGCATTCTAGTTTAGTGAAATGTCGAGTGTGCTGTGTAGATGCGAACTAGTTAAAACCGGTTGGTTCCAGATTGAACCGGATTGAACCGGATTAGATTTATTAAATCGCTAGCACCAGTACTGGGGTTTAGATTACAATCGAAGTGGTTCAAAGGAGATTAAACATTGAAGTTGTTTTGAAATGAGTGTGACTAAGAAATTGAATGTTTGATATTGTGGTTTGTTATGTTAATTTCTTGCTCGGCTTGGTTTATTAAAGTTGCTATATATATAAAAATATATTTAGAATAAAAAAATGAATAATATATAAGAAAATATATAATATACATAATACTATTTATTATTTCTTATTTTTTATACACAGCAAATGAAGAGTTCGTGATATTTTTTTCTATATACACTATATAGAAAAAACTGTCAAAATGAATTCTATGTTTTTTTTCTTACAGTGACACACATATTTAAATCTATATACGTGATTTATTTAATTGATGATTCATTTATGATTTAATTTGATTTTAATTTATAGAATATGCTCTTTATTAACCAGCCACGCATTAACGTCGCACTTTAAGTTGAATGGTCAGCAGTCAGTCAGCAGAAATGATAGAATTCCAATAATTGGCTAGTTAACACTTAATCAGCCAATATATGCGAACCGTAGTGGAAAGGTACAAGCGTGTGACTGTAAACACGACAGGTTTAATTTCAAATCGAAGAAATAAAATATTTTACATTTTCTTTTCTTCGCTCTGGTGTCGAAGCGGGACGGAAAGCGGAGTGTCTTAGCACTAGGCTCCGTCAGCGGAATACCACCCAAGCTCAAGGGGCTGATATAAAAGAACATCGTCCAACCGGTTATTTTATACGGTAGCGTATATGAGCCAGCACTATCTCGGCACACTCAGGAGTCACCTGAGATACGTTACCCGCCGGCCTGAAAACTATGTCGGATGCAAGTGTCTTGCTATATCAGTCCCTGAAGTGAGATCCCATGAATGCCCAAGGAAGCAGTTGGATTTCGTGACGCAGGACATGAGAACCAATGGTCTAACCGAGGACTTTAAAGACCGTTCAAAAAGTAGATTAGGTTGAGTAAAAGAATTAACCACACTTTTATTACTATTCATCTCCAAAACTATGAAAGCAATAAAAAATGTTACTATTTGTGGGACGTAGATACTCAACTATGAAAACATCTCCACGCAAGATTTAAATACATTTGTTATAAATAAAATTATTTTTATGATATGGAATGAATAAACAGCCCCTATTACTCGTGGGCGATAATAATTAGCAAAATTACGCCTGAAATGTACTTAGTTTCGGCATGGCGAAAGTTCAGCCACTTTTTAGCCGAGAGAGAGAGTTGTCTACAAGATGCACGTAATAATAATAATAACATAAGAACAATTGTTTTTACAAGTAATCAATATGTTTTTTAACATTTTTAAAGTGTTATTCCACACTTAGGAACGTTTTCTACATAAGTTTACGTTTTCTAAATAAGTATTTCTAAATAAGTATTAATCAATTTGTGTCTAAAATTTACCTATTAAATAAAATTAAACCATTAATTCGGTGTTTTCAATAGCAAAACTGAAGACAAAAGCGAAGTTTTATTTTTACTTTGACGCTGTGTTTCACATAACAGGATAGGAAAGGATAGGCAGATTGACTAGTATCAAGACAATCCATTCACTACACTTTCTACACTTTCTGCCCGAATTCGTAACGGTGAGTAGCGGAAGTTAACGCTGTGCTTTGTGAGCCGAGCTAGAAATGAAAATAATTAATTTCCTGAGTGGAAGTGGAACCCACAAACATTGCGTCAACATTCTGTCAATTACTGCCCCATTGCGCCACGATGGACATTGATTAATGTATCTTTAAAAAATACTATTAATTTACGAATATATGTATAGAAGTTATATTAAGTATGTGCAAATAATTTGTTACAAGAAATATTATTGAAAGCCCCAAATTGCTTTCTCGTTATATGTTTTTGATTGATTTCATTTTTTTTTATTTATAGAAATGGAAATATTTTCTACATTTTTAAATTGTAAATCATATAAAAAAATTATATGTAAGAAAACCTTTTAAAAAGTAGTAATAGTAGTAGTAGTAAGTAGGCGCGGGTATTTAGATCGCACCTCCTGCCTCCCGCTTCGTTCAAATTTTTATGTTTTCTAAAAAGTACATACATACATACTTATATATGTTTTATTTAATACATCAAAGTCCGTATTTCGATGAGTGAAGATTTATCATAAGACCAGCCTGTTAGTTATGTAAGTGGTACTAAGCATTTTAACTTGAATTGTAAAAATAGTTTTTTAGAAAACATATAAAATTTAAACGTAAAGGAGTTTGAACCCACGCCTCTTGGAAACCGCCGAAGCGCACAATGGCCAACTAAGCCATTCGTTCTTCACCGCCAACTTATTTAATTTGTAACAAGCAAAAAAATTGACAAAAAAAAATTATCAACCCCTATCTTATTTTAGGAGTGGATCTTCCAATATTAATTTAATAGTCACGTTGGAAGAAGTAGAGAACCAATCTAAAAAATTCAAAATTCTAGGTATATGCATAAAATCAGTTGCTTATGCATAAACTCAGTTGCTTAATAGTTTATCTGTAGGTTTATAGAAAGTTTACAATAATAATAATAATATTTTAGGGCCGTTGTGGTGCAGCGGCACATTATGTGGGAGTTGTGAGTTCAATTACCACTTGGGGATTTCCCTAAGTGGTAATCGTAATCATAGAATTATTTTCATTCCTTCAGCTTTTTCGCAGAGTTACGCCCTAAAACATAGAATATTACGAAAATTGGGCAATGCATGGGGAACGTATGTTCCTAATATTAGGTTCCCTTTGCTCATCCAGCTATATTTGGTACCCAGCGTGAATTTAAACAAAGATTACAATAACACAGCCGCTACTCACATCTAAGTTGTGTCTCAATACAACGCGGGTTAGTGCGAATGGTCCCAGGGGAATGAAATGAAATTGGTTTGTGACGTAGGCGATGACATACCCGTATCTAGTGGAAGGACGTTTACGTATATGATTTTAGTCCCTCGGCTAAATCACATAGCAATATTTGTGATTAAATTTAGATAATAATACTGATGTAGTTATTCAAACATATTTAAAGTTAAACCTAAAAAATATTACTTTTATAATTAAAAATAATATTTTTAAATTTTATCTTTAAAATTATTGAGGCCAGTCGTGGCGCAGCGGCACGAAGTGTGACTGTAAAACCGACTGGTTGTGGGTTCGATCCCTACTCGAGGAGATGAAATATTTCCTTAAATTTATATTTCCATTTCTTCGCTCTGGTGTCGAGGCAAGGCGCGGCGTTGAGTTCTGCCAATACGCAATGCCTCCAGAATTCGGCAGAAAGTGGGGTACGGAGTGTTTTATTACTAGGTTCCCTCTGCCTACCCTGCTGTGTGCGGTGTCTGTTATTTAAAATTAATAATGAAATTTAGAGCTAGAATTTTATTATAATTTGAACACAGAATACGGCACCCATATAGCTCTCCAATTCTTTTGTCAACGAAGTAGAGAACGACCTTTTGCTTAACATTTAACTTGGCTCTCGTTTCATATTTATAGTTTTGATGGGATTCAATTTAATTCATATTATACTGGCATAAGCAAGTTTAACAGTACGCTGTTGTAATAGGCCGGATATTGCTTCACCATGATTAGGCTTATTGAAGTTGCATGCTTAGTTTCTGTGAAAGTACCACAAATTGATTAATGATAGCAGGTTCGATTCTCAGGATTTACTTGTATTAATGTGAATTATTTATTATTATGTGAATTATTTATTATTATGAAATGATTTTATCTCATTTGCTATAATATGTACGTAGATTTGGAAATTACGACTGGTCTCAATGTATTGAGACCAGTTCTTGATAGATTTTTGAGGCTTTGCATGTCGATTGGCGGAACTTTACATCTCTAGCAAAGTGATGAAATGAAAATATTAAAAAAATCATTTCCTCGCGTGGGAAACGAATCCACAACCATTGCATTTACAGTCGCCCCGTAGTGCTGTTAATAAAACAACAAACTCTATCAAAATACTAAGCACTAAGACTTCACTATTCCTTACTTAATATAAAATAATGCATTTTAATTTTATCTAAGTACATCAATATAGATAAAATTAAAATAAATATTATAAAACAACAAAATACCCGACGGTATAAAACTAAAAACAAAAAAAAAACAATCCCATTCCAGCCAGTTTACTAGGATTATCAGTAAATTCTTATTCATTACCATTAACAATAATTTCATAAAGACAAATTCATACGGGGACGGACGAACGAACAAACGTACGCGCTAAAAACGTAACCCTCCTTTTGGTTTCAACGTAGTTGAATACAAATAAATACGTACATTAATCCTCAATACTCTCTTATACTACATTAAAAATCAGCTTCACGCTCTATCCCGCATACAAAAAGGTAGGCAGAGGGAATCTAATGTTAAGACACTCCGTTGACCACTTTCCATAGAGTTCTGCACGTGTGTGTTAAGTGGTGGAACTCAACGCCGCGCTTTGCCTCGACACCAGAGCAAAGAAATGAACATATAAATAAATGTATATAAATATTTCACTTCCTCGAGTGGGGATCGAACCTACTTATACTGTACTACTGTACTGTAATATAATTCTTATCTTATACTATAGTTGTATAAAACTACAGTACAATTTAAATTAATTGAGAAGCTTAGTCATGATCGCCTGGAATGGTGGCAAGAATGTCGTCCGCGTTCCCAAACAGAATGCAATATCGATTCTTCGGATGATAACGAGGTGTTGTTGATAAGTCGATTTTGTTGGAAAATTCATTATATTTAATAAATTATTCATCAAGAAGGACCCGTCGTGGCGCGTAACACAGCATAGCGTTTGACTGTAAGCGCGACGATTGTGGGTTCGATTAATTTCATGAGTCACGAATTATTTACATTTCCCTGTACTGGTAAAAAGATAAAGCGCGGTGTTGAATTTCACGACACTATACACAATATCTCAAAAATTAGGTGGAAGTGAGAAACGGAGTGCCTTAATACTAAGTTCCCTCTATCAACCCTCCAATGCTGCATTCTTTATTCGAGATCTAAATATCCTAAGCTTATTATGATAGTTTGAAGGTCGCAGAAGTATCTCAACAGTGAGATGTGTGATATAAAAAAGGGGTAATGTACATTTATTCGCTTCATTTTAATTATTTGAGGCCAGTCGTGGCGCAGGGGCATATGTTCAATTCCCACTCGATGGAATGAAAAATTTAATATTTTCCTTTCTTCGCTTTGGTGTCGAGACAAAGCGCGGCGTTGAGTTCTGCCACTCAGTATATAATGCCTCCATAGTTCAGCGAGAAATGGGGAGGACTAATATCTATGTAACTCTACATTCTCTACTGAACAACAATCGACATCTTATATCAGATGGCGATTGTTGTTCACATATCTATATTAAGATATAGCAGACTTTGTACTGTACTGTTTACTGTAGTGACATTTTTATCTTTTAAAAAATCTACTTTGCAAACATATATATGAGAAAAGGTTTTTTTTAGGTTATAATTTTTCTGGTAAATATAAATGATAAATGCCATATATTTATTTTCCAGGTCTAAGATGGTGTTTCGTGCACATCATTCATATTTTTAAGCAGCTGGTAAGCCGTCAGGCTGTAAACACGACGGTTGTGGATTCTATTCCCACTCGAAAGGATTGATTATTTTTATTTCCTCGACCTGGTAACAAGAAGAACACAAAAGAAACTAAGGGTAAGGGTTCATTGACCAAAGTCATCAAAGGTTTTCACAATTGAAATGTTGTTAATAGTAATCTAAGTTTATAGATAAACTGCTGTCATATATTTTTACTATTAAAACTACAATATACATGTACGTATATAGATTATTACATTTTTGGAATAAGATATATGTATTGATAGAAGTAATTCGTGGCGCAGGGGCACAGGCATGCGACTGCTAATGGGTTGTGGGTTCAATTCCCAATCGAGGAAATGTCGTTTTAACGCTCTGCTAAGGAGGCGAGAGAGTGGCGAATCGAAGTGACTTAATTGGAACGAAATGTCTTAGTACCAGGTTTCTAGGTTCCCCCTGTCTACCCTGCTATTCACGGGACACAGCGGATGTAGCTACAAAAATATACGTATTGATGCGACGCAACACCTACACCTACTTATAAAAATTACAAATAATATTTAGCTTTTCCCATTAATTGATCTAAGGCTAGATACATTTATATCTTATATAGGTATGTATAAATTCTCGTAGTTTCGTGACTGGAACTGCCTGAATGCACTTACCACTTTGTCGCTAAACGCTTGTTCGATTGCGAAATTTGCTGTTCCCTTTGTGAAGCGCTAAGCGATAATACTGGATGGATCGTTTCAAAATGATTCTAATTTCCTTCAGAATAGTTTGTCGAGAAATTTATTTTAGGAACCATTTTATTACTCAATAAAGAAAAAGTTATATTTTGCTGCGGATGTCAGCTAAAGTTGTTAAGTGGAGTGTTAAGTCACTCCGTCATCCGCCTCCACATTGCATGTTGAGTTTGATACTGTAACTGATATCTCAAACTGCTTTGAAAATATTATTTAATAAATAAGGCCTCGGCTCGTGATGTGTCTAGTGGTTAGAATCGTTTATAGTTGTGACCGTGAAGAACCCATAATCTTTTAGAGATTCAGAGGTAACAGTATTAAGAACTTTATATTATGCCATTAGAAGGTATCGCTTTAATAAGATATTTGCCATCAGAAGTTGTTCTTGTGTCAGTTATTAATATAACTGTAGACTCGACAATATAACATTGTCATAACTCGAAGCTCGTCCGAAGAAAAGCCAAGAGCGCGTCCTATCTTCCTCTCCACTATAACCGCGAACTAGTTATAATAAAAGGAAGAAAGAGTACGGGCCCCTCCCCGCCCTACACCGTGAATTCCTACCAGACTGCGGCTGCAACAGTCTTATTGAACTCTCCGGGACGTTTGTGTGTGATCTTTCCGAAGGTACTTGTTACGCTTGTTTATATTAAGATTGTATTGGAACGGTGATTCGTGATGTTGATTGATTTGTGAGATCAATATAAGTCGTTGGAACGAACGCACTACCACAAGGCGGCCGATATGTTAAATAAACGCACGGCACACACCCCACAGTCGTGTCTCGAACCGTAGGCGGACACTACTACATACACCAGAGTTCCAGGACATAAAATAGCACCACACACCCGTA